>JAAGEH010000088.1:3612663-3650187 GCA_011751065.1 Lasiurus cinereus | reverse complement strand
TATGTGTGTGTGTGTGTGTGTGTGTGTGTGTGTGTGTATATATATATATATATATGCTGAGTGACCAAATTATAATGCATTCAGAGATCATAATAATTTGGCCACTCAGTGTATATTTCAGAGATAAACCAACTCTAAATATTTACAGAAGTGCCTTTATTTACAGAAGTCAAAGTTGTGATAGAATGCTTAAGTCTCTCTGCTCTGGGCAAAATGCGCTGAGTCTTGATGAGTTTACTCTGGAGAACAAGGAGTAGACAGCTTCCCTTATCTTTTCCTTATTTGCAGGTAAGCCAGTTTTGCTGGGGGAAAGCCCACGAATTATTGAGACAGCCACTTTACCTCTCAGAGACTCTCTTTGATTCTTCCTTTAACAGGGATGCCTCACTGTCTTTCCTTCCTTTGGCCGAGAAGGGATTGAAAAGCCTCTCTTTCCTGTATTTCAGATGGGCCAACGAAACAAAACCAGACATGCTCCTTCTCACAGAGTGGAGGATAAAACTGTGCATGTGCACAAAGCAGAATGAAAAATGCCTGTTATTTTCTTCAGGCTAGAGAATGATGTATGTTCCTGGAGATAACCTACTACCTCTGAATTAGTCATTTCGAACCTGTTCTCTCTGCTGTTTGAAATGCCTAATTTTAAAAATGTTAAGATTTTATTTTTACCTTCTCACTTAACTGTAGGAACATTAAACGCACAACTTTATCAAAATGACATAAGATATATGCTTCTGCCAACAGCAAGAGGAGAGAATTAACAATTCAGATGGGAACAGGGAAAAGTTGCTCTCAAAAGATGGGAAGAAGAAAGTTTGATTGGGGTTTCCTGCTCTTTCCTCAGTCACAAGCACAATATTACATTTTTGGAGTCCCTGAGGCCCTGGTGGAGGAAAAAGTTTTATGTTACAGGGAGAAAAGTTTTTTTATTTATTTTTTGTTCTGTCTCTTTGACATCAGGACTAGCTGTATACATTTGTGAAGTGTACAACTGTATATAGATATCTCAAAAATAATCCCCATGTATCTAATTGCTAAATTTGATCAGGGCTCATACTTCTAGTCATTGTAGACCCTAACACTCTAATCCAATAAAGAATCAGAAAGCCAGTATGGAACAGAAACAGGGAAGGTAGAAGAATATGAGGGTGTAGATTCCAGGAGAGGAGCGGGTGGGAGAGAAAAGGCTTGCTCTGTGGGTTAGTTGTGGTGTACCAGAAACTGGAGTCTATCACATAGACAGCAGATGGCCTCCTCTATCACTTGGCTGATGAAAGCAATTCATGTTAGATTCAACTGGAAATTTTTTAGGAAGAGAGTTGCTAAGTTTCTGGATGAACTAAAAGAATAGCCCTGCTCTTAAAAAAAGTATGTATCATTTTTTAGAATTTGATATCATTCTAGTAGGATAAAGGAATGAATCTTTTGACTTCTCAAAATGCTTTTCTGGTATGGTATGGGATTTGAATCTATTTGATTTATTTTCTACAACCTCTCGTTTGCCTACCATCTTCTTAAAGGTATGTCTTTCATATTGGGTTTTCCTCTTAACCAAGTCCCATGTCATTTTCCATCACCACTGAGCATGAGAGGGTTGCTAAGGCATGACATGGAGGAGATTCATAGGGAGGAGGGTTCCATGGAATCACCTCTACATAATGACTAAGAGGTAAAGTCCCCCTCCTGGGAAGAGAGCAGGAGTGGTGAACTTGACCCAATGCCAGAAGCCAGTTCCAGCATGTCATAATTGCAAGAGTTTCATCAAAAGGTCGCTGGAATTGGACACAACAAGGGCTGAGTCACATATGTTAACACCTGTTGGGAATGGCTGAAGGCATTTCCCCAAACCTGAGTAGGATGATTGTTTGCTGCCAAATAGCTCAGGACATATTAATCTACATGTTATTGCCTCCTACTGGCCAAATACCTGAACAGCCATAAGCTATTTCCCAATCTGACAATGCTTCTGTATGGAAACTCTACCCTTTGAAGTATATAAGTGCCTCAGGACAATTTGTGTTAATAAAACACAAAGGGTCCTGAGACAAGGAGAACTTAGCTCCTTCAGGTAGGCTCCTCTGACCTCCAATGCCTTTCAAAATTATCTTTTGTCTCTGGAAACTTACTTCAGTTACACACAGATTGCCAAACCCTTCTTAGTGCCAGAATAAGAACCCTGGCAACCCAGTAAGAATATTTGGTAATTTGAGAAGAGGGGTAATTCTGGGTGCAGTTTGGTGTTGGCCACTTGGATTAACCCTCCACCTCAGTGGTTCTCAACCTTCCTAAGGCCGAGACCCTTGCATACAGTTCCTCATGTGGTGGTGACCCCCAACCATGAAATTTTGCTACTGTTATGCATCATGATGTAAATATCTGCATTTTCCGATGGTCTTAGGCGACCCCTGTGAAAGGGCATTCGACCCCCAGGTTGAGAACCGCTGCTCCACCTCTCCAATCTCAGGGCATACCAGTGTCCCACTTGCTCAGTGGACCCCAGGCATGCTGTCCCTAGAATTTATCAAGTATTTTCTTCACTCCAGGACTTTGCACTCGCTGTTCCTTTTATCCTGGTATCTCTTGTTTTAAGATCTTCAAATGTCCCCTCCTGATTAAGAATTTCCTTCATTATACTATCTAAAAAGCTATATTCCTCTCACTCACTGCCACATTCATTTTCTTTTCATTATTCTCTGAAATGACCTCCTTTATTTGTTTACTTGATAATTATTTGTTCCTCCCTATTTGAATACAAACTCTATGTGAACAGGAACAGAAAAGCTCCCTGCAGACTCTGTGGATGGATATTCAGCTATCAGAAAAGGATGCATTTTGTGGAGGAGTTACCAGTAGTGTTGTCAAAAAAGGTGTGGATTTTACACCTTGGAGGAAAATTGCAAGGATGCAAGATGCAATATATTTAATTTAGAAACTACAGTTTATTGAGTAAAATTTTTTTTCTTCTCTTTTCCCCCTACCTAGATTCATGATAAATGAGATAGCTTCTTCCTTCTGGTCCCACGATGGACAATAAGATAACCATTTCTTGACAGCAAGAAACATGCTATTTCTTTTGGTGTGTGCTTTGTCAAAATGCTTCCCTAGGAGATTCTCCTGCATTTCAGATTTTTATTTTCAGAGTGTTTTGCTGATACTTCTAATTCTATCTGAAATGTCTGAACTCATCAGGGGGTCTTAAAACCATGAGAAAGGGAAAAATGGATGCTTTATGGATCTGAGAAGGCCAAGGCCCCTGTTGGTCTTGTGGAATTGAGATCCAATAATATCCCCCTTACTTCACTCAACAAGTACGATTATTACAGCCTCCCATTCAGGATAGGGTCTGACTCATTTGTCTGGGGATACCCTAAGCTTAGTGATAAGCATTAAGGATAGCAGTGGATTTCAGTTCTAGTTGGTCCCCATTGTCCTCAGGATAACATACAGATAGTTTTCTGTATATAAGTCTTTCATTTCAAACTTTTATTTACTTATGTAGCCTTAAATCACAATGGTATTCACCTTGCACTATGATCTTGGTTGGACCACATAGATTTTCTCAAACTCTTCATATATATATATATATATATATATTTTTTTTTACTGTGAACTAGTTAAAACATCCTCGGATAGGGAACCACATGAATTCTAGATTTTATGACATTGCATACATCACCTAACTTCTTTTGGCCTCATTTTTACATGGCAAGAATGTGGTTTCTTCCATCTTTAGTGGTTTATAATTTTAGCCCAAAACCACAATTTTGCTTCCTTTATCTCGCACATAGAATTTCACTAGCTCAATGTAACCATGTAGCTACATTCCCATTGGCGAAATAAACAGCTTTGAGTTCACAAATATTTGAGGATTTTTTTTTAACCTATCTTAAGAGCAACCTTTACGTTATATTGTTCAGGTTTGTTGATATGGTAAATTGTATCATTTCCTAAGTATATTTGGTTATTCAGATCATCTAATCAAGTAGAATTTACAAAGTAGGTGCTATGTAAATTCCTATCAACTTATTGACTATTGTTGCTAGTTTATATAAAACAATTTGGGAGGAGACCATGCATTATCAAGCTATGTAACTGATCTTTAGAAATGTCAGGGAGCTTATCACTAAAAATGAAGTGGCTGACTGAATTCAGTGAGAGAAACAAACTAGGCATCCAATTTTGTTTGGGCTGCTTCCAGGAGAGTGGGTGTTATAAAGCGATGTAGGATAAGCAATTCCCTGAAATGCAAAGTTCTGATTTCAGAGATATCAAAACCCCTCTACTAAAATAATATAGCAAGTGCTCATTCATTCTTTCAATAAGAATTCAGAATTTATGAGCTTATTTGTTTAATAAAGATACAGCTTCTATATCTCTAGTAAGATATCTAAACTGTACAAATGATGCCAATAAAATACAGAAAAATAATGACCAAGAAAGAGAGAAAGGTGTTCAGAGAAAGAAAACATGGTTTCCATTTGTAGAAGATCTAAAAAGATTTTATGCAGGATTCATGAAAGTGGCGTTTGATTGGGTCTTGAATGGCACCATGCCATTTCTGGTCTAAATAGAAATAATTCCATTTCAAGAGAAGAGTTCAATTGGGTGAATTTACAGGAATGGAAATGTAAAATGCAATAGCTCTCCAGTACTATAGGCCCAGAGTCCTTAGTAAAATAGGAAGCAGTCCTACATTATTTACTACCATGTGTTACAGAAATAAAAAATGGATGATTTGCAAAATTTTGATGGCTAAGATTTCTCATTGCTAAAATGAACTGGTTTTCAACCTGGATCCTATCAGACAGGATGGTCACTTTACATTCTTCCTCCTTTCAGTGTTTCCCAGGCAACTATATTCTCTGATGGAAGATGCCATTAGAGCAGCACTCCCCAGAGCATTTTCTGTAGAACATTAGTGCTTTAAGATGCTCTGGAAGAAGAAAAAATTTTTAAGACAAGTAGCTCTGGGCAATAATAAAGACAATATTCCTTCACAGATATTTACAATGCATGTTTGTCTTCTTAAAGGCTCTGAAAAGTCCCTGTTTTAATTTTGGTAAACCTGGTGTTTTCTAAGCTAAATTTTTGAAAAGGCGTTTTTAAATTTTAAAATACTTTTATTGAGGCAAAATTTACATGTGGTATAATACATAGACCATAAGTGTATAATTTAGTAAGTTTTGATAAATGCCTACATTTGTATAATTACCACCCAAATCAAGATGTAGGACATTTTGTTACCACCTCAAATTCCCTCTTACCTTGTTCCAGTCAATACCTACCCTCCATTGAAAAACTACTGTTCTGATTTCTGCCATCATTATTTTGCCTGTTCTTATATTTTATTTAAATGTAATTATACAGCTGAAATATTTTGCTTCTGTTTTATTTTTCTCAATGTGTTTTGGAGAGTCATCCAGATTTTTGTATCTATATATCATTTATTTTTATGACTAGGGAAGAATTCCATTGAATGGATATACCACAGTTTAGTTATTAATTCTCCTATTGATGAAAATTTGCTTTTGTCTTCAGTTTAGTATATTAGGACTAAATTAGTTTTTAAAGTTATTGTGGAGTTATTTTTTTTGTAGACTTAGGTTTTTATTGATCTTGGATAAATGCCTTTGAAAGAAGTTGATAGGAATATGTCCAGTTTTACATTTTCTCTAGCAATGTTTGTAAGCCCAAGTTGTTTTATATTTCACTCATATCCGATGTTGCCAGTCTGTTCAATCTTATCTATTCAATTGGGTATAAAACTATACATTGTTGTGAGTTTCATTTACTCAAAGGTTAATGATTTTGAGCATCTTCTCATGTGCATAGTGGCCATTTGTATATATACTTTTAGGATGTGTGTTCTCAAGTTTGACCTAGATAGTTTGTCTTCTTATTAATGATTTATAGTAGTTTATTATATGTTCTGGATATATATCTGTGGTCCTCTCTAAAAGTTTTTACATTCTCTCTCCAGAATATCTCTCTAAAAAATCTTTACCTACCCCAGTATCACAAAGGTATTTCTGATCTTCTGCTATTCTAGAGTCTTTTAATTTGTAGCTTTTATATGTAGGTCTACAATCCATCTGAAATTATTTTTTGTGTATAGTGTGAGGTAGAGATTAAAACTTATTTTTCCTATATTATTGTTTTATATTATTTGTTGAAAATATTTTCCTTTTTCTATGAAAGTTCATTGGATTCTTTCACAAAAATAAACTGACTGTAGTTTATACATGGGTCTATTTCTAGATTACCTATTTTATTATACCTCTCTACTTGATTATCATTATGCTAATGTAATACTATCTTAATAACTCTATACTTTTATAGTACATGTTGAATAAAATAAAATGAGGTGAGTATTCCAGATATTTTTTTCTTATTCAGTACAACAGTTTGCTATTGTAGGTGGGTGTTTTATTTATTTATTATTATTTCCCACATGTTTTAGAATCAGTTTGTTAATTTTTAAAAAGTCTGTTGTGAAGTTGATTGGGGTTATATTGAATCAACAGAGCAATTTGGAAAAATCAATATTTTAATAATACTGAGCAATCCGATTGATGAATATGATATACATCTCCATTTGTTTAGATCTTTTAATTTTCTCTTCCTATCGTTTTAGAGGTATAGAGCTCTGGCATATTTTAGTATATGTTTTAGTACAGAGCTCTGGCATATTTTTGCTAAATATTACCCTAAGTATTTAATGCTTTTTCATGTTATTTTAAAATGAGATTTAAAACTTTTCATTTTTAGTATATAGAAATATTAATTTTATATACTGTCCTTGTTTCCAAAAGCCTTGCTTATTCACTTAACTAGTTTCAATGGTTGATTTGTAGCTTTCTTAGTATATTCTTCTTATATACTATTTAGATATTATCTTGTTAAATTTGAATAGAGATAGTTTAACTAACTTTTTTTGTATCCTAATGCCTTTTATTTCTTTTTACTGCTCATGGCACTGTCAGGCCTTCCAGTATAATATTAGATATAAGTAGTGAGATCAGATATCTTTGCCTTGCCTAATCACAATGTGGAAATACTCACTATTAAATATGATACTCACTATAGGCATTTTATTGATTTTCTTTACTAGATTAAGCAGTTTTTCTTTATTCATTGTTTTCTGAGATTTTTTAAAAAGCATGATGAACTTAAATTTGCCAGATTATTTATGTCTGTTAAAATGATTAAAAGATTTTTCTGCTTTATGCTTTTTTAGAGGTAATTTACATTGATTTCTTTTTCAAATGCTAAACTAATCAGTATTTCTGGTTAAACCAGATCAAAATATATTATTCTCTCACCAGTGCTGGATTTGATTTGCTAATATTTTCTTAACTAATTTTGGATCCATATTTGTGATAGTATATATGTGTGACATTATTTTCTCATTTAAAAATATTTTAATTGATTTCAGAGAGGAAGGGAGAGGGGAAGAGAGAGATAGAAACATCAATGATTAGATAGAATCATTTATTGGTTGCCTCCTGCATGCCCTCTACTGGAGATTGAGCCCTCAACCTGGCATGTGCCCTTGACCTGAATCAAATTTGGGACCCTTCAGTCCTCAGGCCAATGCTCTATCCACTGAACCAAACAAGCTAGGGCTGACATTATTTTCTTATTTAACATGTTTTCATTTGAGTCTGTTTTCTGAAAGGTTTATTTGGGTTTCCATTTCTCATCTATGATTCGTCATTCATTCATTGGTCTTCATTATGTCACCTTCCAAAACTACTTACTACATTGAAAGTAACTTATGCTATATCAGCAACTGAGAAGTCTCAGGGCCTATTTTTATGGGTTTTTCTCAGGATATGGATCCTATTTTGTTGTTGTTTTTTGTTCACATGTCCCATTATTTTAATGAGCATTGTAGGTGTTATCTTATAGAGACACTATATTGTTTGTATGTAGAATGTTGATTTTTGTCCTAGTAGGCCTATCATCCTTAACTTATGACATCTTTATTTTTGTCTCTCATGTGGTATATATTTAATTCTGACAGGAAAATCTCTTACTTCTGAAGTGTGGCCCTTATGGAATTTCAATGGAGAGCTTTGGATTTTGAAATACCAAAGCTCTCTAACTGGCTGGGATTCAATTTTGTCTCTACCAAATTATCTCCTCAGCTTTTGCAAGCTTCAACTGTTGTTTTCTACTGAGCTTCTTATGGTATCTCCCACACATGCACAGTGCAGGCATCAACCAAGAATTACAGAAAAGTTTATATGTAGATTTGTGTCTCCACACTCTGTGGCTTTTCATTTCCAGGTTTTCTCTTCTCATTTTTTAGTCCTTCTGACAGTCCTGAATTTTCTTCACTCGCACTTCAACTCATTTACAGTGATATGGAATTCAGGAGGTGGACCTGGTTCAAGGAACTGGTTTGGTTTGACGTGAGGTACTTGAAGTGCCTTGATGATACCTCTGAAGACAGTTAGTAGGAAGTAGTATGTACAGCTTTGCAATACTTCTCTCATTCTCTCTCCCTGATCTTTGACCAACTGGTAATTTGGTGAGCTTAGAGCCCTAAAACTTTCTATTATGACACCCCTAACAAATTCAACAAATTATTATTTATGGAATGCTATGTATATTCTAGTCATTATAGTAGTTGTTGAGAATTTGGCTTTGAACAGGACATAGTTAGTGCTCCAGAACTCAGATTCCAGTTGGGAGAGAGAGAGACAAGAAATATATAAACAAATGACTGAACAATAAAATTTCAGACAATTAGTGCTTGGGGGAAAGTTAAACGAGGGCAGTAGTCATTTGGGTTGGAATGATGTGCAACTTTGTATAGAGTGGTCAATGAAGGCATTTCTGAGAAGTCGGCATTTTGTCAGTGACCTAGATAATGAGAGAAAAGAGTCATGTGAAGATTTTTGAGCAAGAAATCTCTGATATGGGGAAATATCTGTGGAAAGAGCCTGCGGTAGGAAGAAGCTAATATTAACTGTGTGGTTGGCTCTCAGTGGATGAGAGTAAGAATGGGAGGGACCTGCTGTAGTCTTCTGGATAAAATTTCCTCATCAGACTACCTGTCTAGGTGATGGCTTGTGTAAACCTTTTGACTCCTGTGCACATGCCATTCTGGTAAAGAGAGAAGTATTTCAATATAATAAGGGATATCAGAAATACCACTTTTGAGCATTTCCTTGAGATTGCAGTAAATTCCATAAAATGAAGCATCTAAAATAGCTCTTTCTGAGTCATCCACATGTCCTCATTTGATTGAGAAAAGAGAAGACAGGATTGGTGACCAAGCATAGTGTGTTGCTTTTATAGGCCACAGAGATATGGTGGGGTTTGTGAGAACATAGACAGTTTCAACAGAAATAGTCAAATATGTCAGTAGTTTCAGAGCTGTGTGGAACAAAAGATGATGAAATAAATTATAATAGAATATTTTTTGTTCTTTTATGTTACTTGATGTGATTTAAAGTAGGAATCCTCCTACCAGGAGATGTCAAATTCTCTCAACAATGCTTAGTGACAACTGAGGTTTGCTGTTTCTTCCCGGACTGTCACTTAGTTAATTTGGGAAGGTGGAGGAGTTGACAAATCATATGTTCTCCAACTAAATAGTGCTCCAAATTCTTGTTATTTTCTTGCTCCACTCATATTTTTCAAGTGTCAAAATTTGCTGTGGGAAACTATTGGACCTATTCGGAAGGCATAAATGTGCATGCAAATCAGAGGTGCAGACATGAATATAGAGCTATTAGTGTCTCATGGGACCTGTTTAGGTTATTTATGCCCAAGTAACTCCTTGGAAACAAGAATAAACTCTGAGGGAATTTGTGGATGGGAAACATCACATAAACCTAGTCTAATAATTGTGAAGCATGTCCTCCCATAGTTTTCATAAATATCCTTTTTCTTCTCTTCCTGTGCTCAACATATCCACTTAGATAATTTAGGTAAAGTCTGCACAGGTAAATTGAAGTACAGAGGTGAGATAAATCATACAGATATTTTAGAAATAGAAAGTGGTTATTTAGGGGAGGGGGAAAACAGCCATTTTGGCATATATATATAAAACTATTTTTTTCACATCATTTTTATTCATCAGAGAACCACTTACTCACTTAGGATAACTTTTTTTGTGTGTGTTAAGTATCTGGGGGACTTGGGCCACCTAGGCACAGTGTATTTTCATGGATCCAAAAAAATCAACCCCAGAAAGATTGTGAAAGACCATTCCATCTTATTGTTTTATTTAGGCCCAAATGTTGAAACCTTTGCTCAAGACCACCTCATCTGTCAGTGACAGAGGGAGGCCTAGGATTACAGCCTAGTGCTTTGTCCTCTGTCCCAGAAGGGAATAACTCCAACTAAAAGTTTCTGTCCAGACCCCTCTGACTCTGGTTATTTGGATATGTTCTTGCTGCTGCACACTGAGCCTGAGTACTATGGACAGTCTACATGACAGGCACCTAGGCCCGAATTGGATTAAACTTTCCCTTCAAAGATTCTCTTTAAATCCCCACTTGTGACTAATTAGCTCTATGTTTAAGTTACCATTAAGTGTAGAAGTCTCCACTCAGTTTTCTCTAGAAATACAGCAAGAGTCAGTCAACAACAATCCTTTCAGATTCTTTTATGTAGTACCTCCGTTTTATGTTCATTTCCTAGATTTATTTACCACTGACAGGTTCTAGATTAATATTTTCTTTGAGGAGTATCTGGAAATGCTTTTGTATAGCACTTTCTAGTTGAGGGACTGCAGTCAGGTGGTAGGGCATACAGAAACTCAAGGAACAGGGAGAACTTTTACCACATAGCAATCACTATATGCAAGATATTATATAATATAATATACAATTAGATATTATAAATCTAATTGTCTACATATAATATTGGAGTTTTAAGCAAATACATGAAAGGCTTAAAAATTTTCTCTAGGAATTGCTTCTCTCTCCTTCCCTATTTTTGTAGTAGTCAGGTCATTTAATCCACTACTTATACCTTTCACTTCATTTGTTGACATGCAACAAATATTTATTGAGTTCTGCCGGGTATTTGACTTTTAGAAGCTGGAGAAAAAGCAAATTCTCTCTCCTTAGGGAACTTGCCTTCTATGGGGGAATAGGAATGGAAAGCAAGGAAACATAATCAATAATTAAACATTATTTCAGTCAATATCTTGGCATGGAGGATTTGTTTAGAGCAGCAGTCGCCAACCAGTGGTGTCCGAAAGGTTGGTGACCACTGGTTTAAGGAATCCTTTAGAGCAGTGGTTGCCAACCGGTAGTCCTTGGACCACTGGTGGTCCATGAGGTCCCAAAGGTTGGCAACCACTGGCTTAGAGCATGGAAAATTACCCATTTGCCAGAAAATGGAATCTAATAGCTATAACACATCCCTCAGATGCTAAAAATCTAATCCAATCATCACCAGAATGTCAAAACCTAAAGAAACTGTGAAAAGAGAAAGCATTTCAACTTGGATATTGACAAAATACTTCTCTTTGCATTTGTTTTAAGCCAAATAGCCTTCCTTTAGTTTTGTTTATATTTGGAATTTGAATTAAGCTCTTATTTTCTTCTGATAACCCATTAACTTAAAAGTAGCTCTTATGAAGCAATAGTTACTTTTCCATTATTGAGTATTTGTTTCAAAGTCATTTAATCTTCCTAGCAGAATTTATTGTGTGAAGTTTCATGCAGCCGAAAATAATTTATTTTCAAATGTAGCAATAGCATACAATCAGGCAAACAAGATAGAGTGTTTTCTCCAAATAGTATTCTACTGAAATTTTAAATGTTTCTTGCCTGTGTTTCATTAGAATTTGAATAGGTATGTGCAGCTACTAGAAATGTCCTCTGATAGTGAAATATTATTTGGGAAACAAAATCCTGTAATATCAGCACCTTCAAATGTCCTACTCAAAGCAAATAGTATTTGCAAAGCAACATGGTTTAAATGGAAGAATATAATTCAGATTATGGTGATAGCACTGTATACTAAAGAACTAAATAATTTGGCAAATCCTAATATATAAAAACCCAGGGTCTGTAATGACTGACCAAAGGCTCAATCAGTCCTGCAATCAGTGCTGAGTTGTCATGGTGACCCAGCACTGACTGCCAAAGGGACTGCGGATCAGGTCCAGAGAGAGGGGCAGGGTCTGATTCCCAGCCTCCATGGCAGTTATTGATCAGCCATTACCTCTCTCTTTCTCTATGGGCTTTGCCAGCAGCCACACCTCTGTTTGTCTTTGGGCCTCCATGGGGGCTGCTGATCAGCCCCACTTCTCTGATTAAGCCTGGAGATAGGCCCAGAGATGCTGACTGACATAGAAATTGACCAATAAGAACAAAATCTGTGTGATGAAGCTTTTGGTGCTGACTGGAATAGAAAGAAACCTACCAATAAAAACCAAATTTGCCAGCAGGGAAGGGCAGTTGGGGGTGAGATCAAGGGGAGGCAGTTAGGGGTGACCAGGCAGTCAGGCAAAGGCCATTAGAGACAATCAGGCAGGCAGGCATGTAGAGAGGTTAGGGGCAATCAGGCAGGGAGGCAGAAGCAGTTAGGGGAGATCAGACAGGTAGGAAGGTGAGTGGTTAGGAGACAGTGGTCCCAGATTGCGAAAGGGATATCCAACTGCCTATCCTGTGGGATCAGGCTTAAACCGGCAGTTGAAAATCCTTCGAGGGGGTCTCAGATTGGAGAGGGTTTTGACTGGGCCGAGGAAACCCCAGGCCACTGGGTCACTAGTATATATAAAGATACAGATGCATTTTCTTACCATTCTATATAATAAAGAGCTAATATGCAAATGGTCATCACAACCTCATGCTGTCACCTTGTAATGGCTCAGACACTCAACACTGGCAGGAGAGGAATGGGGACCAGCCAGGCACAAATGAGCTTGTAAGAGAGGAATGGGATCCAGCCATGCTGCAGCCTGGGAGAGGGATAAGCCACCCACCCTGTAGTCCCAGGCACCTGTGGCTGGCCCAGGTATAGCTGGCCCGGGTCCTGGGTGCCTGTGGCTGGCCAGAGGGAGAGAAGCTTGGGTCCCAGGTGCCTGCAATCAGCTGGAGGAGAGTATCCTGGGTCTCGGGTTTGGGGCAAGGTAGAGGCGATTAGGGGTAATCAGGCCTGCAGGGGAGCAGTTAGGGATAATCAGACAGGCAGGCAGGCAAGCAGTTAGGAGCCAGTGGCCCCGGATTGTGAGAGGCATTTGGACATCCCTGAGGGGTCCCGGATTAGAAAGGGTGCAGGCTGGGCTGAGGGACACCCCCCCCCCTCAAATGCTTGAATTTCATGTACCAGGCCTCTAGTAATTATTTAGAATTTTCACTTTGCTTTATCAGTGCTATTCAGGAAAGGTTGTAATAAATATTAAAAGCTTAAGGGAAATTATTTTAAAATTTAATTCTCATCCAAGGATATGTTTTTTGTTGATTTTTAGAGAGAGAGAAACAGATGTGTGAGACAAGCATCGATTGGTTGCCTCCATGCATATCCTGACCAGGGGTCAAACCTGAAACTGGATTATATGCTTTGACTTGGAATAAAACCCACAATCTTTTGGTGTATAGGACGATGCTCCAACTAACTAACCAACTAAGCCACTCAGCCAGGGCTTAAGAGAAATTTTAAAATGATCTATGAGGTTATAAACTCTGTCACAGCAATTGCACATTAGCCGAAATGAGACAGAGGGATTGACCTACTAATGTATTATAACACTTATTAGTATGAGTTTGCTTGTTTTGCATGGGTAGTCTTGTAGTAGCTGTTATGAGGCCATCTTTATTTAGAATACAGAGAAACTGTCACAATAAACCTGTAACAAGTAAAAACATGGAAGAAACAGTTTTCTTAATTTGTATGTATATTTTTGTGGGGGCCTTGAGTTATTGTTCCCATAACTTTGATAAATCTTATGGCTATTGACAGTGGTCAGTCAGCCGGGTGATACATTCGCTCTTCTTTCTTGTGCTGAACTAGACACATCCTTTTTTCTGGTTCTTTTTGTGGTCATCATGTGGCTACAGTCAAGAATGCTTGCTTATTTGGAGAGCCAATTGATCTCTCTGGGTGAAGAAAGAAAACCAGATCCATATCTTTGAATGTTATAAGTATAAAGTCTGAAGATGGAAATTAAGGGGGAAACTTGAGAAAGGATGATCCATAATGTGGTGTTGAAATCGATAGAGGTAAATTTATCATTTTTATCTACTTTATGTGGATGCTGATTTTGAGCCATCAAGCATTGTCCCTGTGTCTTAATAAGATATGTTCCTTTCACAGTAGCCAAAATAGCATATGAAAAAGAGCAACTCTCAAAGACTGTTTGCCCAAGATTCATCACTGATACATTATTAGAACAAGTGTAAGGCTCTGTCTATTTGCATGGTTTTCCTGGTATCACAAAAGCACTTAGTAAGCTTAAGTTTATCAGGTGACTCTCATTTTCCTCCCTTTATCCTAGATCCTTGACCTATAGCAATCAGATTTTCTCATCAGTGAAATATGCTCTATTAATCATTTATCCAACCATTTAGGAAATATGGATTCAATGCATATTATATACCAGGCTCTGAGGTATGCTTTGAGGACACAAAAATGAGCGACCAGAAACTAGCTTTCAGGGAACCAGAACAGAAAGACAAGAAGTGAATGATGACAGCAATGTTATAATGTTGTGATAGTGGTATGAATGTGGCTCAGTGAAAATATACAGCAGGGCTTGTTTAACTATGCCTGGAAGTCTCAGAGAAGACTTCCCACTGTGTGAGCTGAAATGTGAAGGTTAGGTATGAGGACCCTGATCTTGATAGGATCACCCAGTCTCTCTCTTTTCAACCTCTATTTTTTGGTATGAAAGCCTTCAAGTACGCACTATTTTCTTTACTAAGAGGTAATTCCCAGCATGTTTAATTTTAAAAAGTTTTCCTTTTTAAAATTAAACATACAGGATGAGCCCTAACTGGTATGGCTCAGTGGTTGGAGTGCTGACCCATACACCAAAGGGCTAAGGGTTGGATTCCCAGTCAAGAGCATGTACCTGGGTTGCACGTTGATCTCCTGGTTAGGACGTGTGGAAGGCAACCAATGGATGTGTCTCACATCCATCTTTCTCTCTTTCTTTCTCTCTCCCCTTCCTCCCCTCCCTTCCACTCTCTCCAAAAATCAATGGAAAAAATAACTTCAGGTGATGATTAACAAAAACAAACAGACAAACCACATACAAGATAGGGCAAAAGTAGGTTTATAGTAGTTTGTATGGAAAATAATACAATCTATACTAATAAAAGGGTAATATGCTAATTAGACTGGGAGACCTTCTGGATGTCCTTCCAGACAAGCCATGGTGGGAGCTGAGGCAGAGGTGGTTAGGAGTTATCAGGTTAGCAGGGGAGGGTAGTTGGAGGCAATCAGGCCGGTGCAGGGGGAAGTTGGGGGAAAGTAGACTGGCAGGGGGAGCACTGGGGGCAAGCAGGCTGGTAGGGGTGCAATTGGGGGCAAGCAGGCCAGCGGGGAGGCAGTTGGGGGCATTCAAGCCAGCAGGGAGGGTAGTTGGTGGTGATTAGGCCTGTGTGTGGGGCAGTTAGGGGTAATCAGGCTGGAAGTGGGGGACTGATGGGGGTGATCAGGCCAGCAGGCAGAATGGTTAAGGGCGATCAGGCAGGCAGGCAGGTGAGTGGTTAGGAGCCAGCAGTTCTAGATTGCAAGAGGGATTTCCGACTGCCAATTTAGGATCAGGCCTTAACCAGCAGTTGGACGTCCTCCAAAGGGGTCCCAGATTGGAGAGGGTACAGGCCAGGCTGAGGGATCTCCCCCCATCCCCCGTTCATGAATTTTATGCACCAGGCTACTAGTCATATCTAATAAAGAGGGGATATACAAATTAACCATCATGCTGTCACAAAGATGGTGTGCCCACAGTGGAGGCAGGGTTTCCATAACACAAGATGGCTGTACCCACAGTGCAGGCCAAATTACCATAATGAGCCTTAATGAGCAATCAGCAGGGACCTGAGGCTGTGTGGCGCTGGGCCAGGGCATGGGACCTGAGGCTGCGCCCCCCACCTGGTAGGGCTTGACAGAGGTCCTCATGCCATGTTCCCCACCCCGGTGTCAGGGCGGGGGATCAGGCTGAGCTCCCCTCCCCAGCACCAGGCTGGGGGATCTGAGAGTGTGCTGGGGGACTTGAGGCTGTACCTCCCACCAGGCGGGGCTTGACAGGGTGGGACCAGCCAGGTCTGGATCTCTCCCAATGGGGGTGGAGCCAGCTGGGTCTGGGTCTCGTGTGATTTTGAGGTATCTCGGTGGGTAGGGACTTGATTCTGGGTCCCGTGGCACACCAAGACTCTTAACAGGAGGAAGATTTTCATATACATTGTACTAATTTCTTCCATCTCTGACACTTCTATTGTAAAGGGCAAATAGCAATATTAAAATATTTCCTCTAATTAATCCCCTTTTAATGTACATGAATTTCATGCACTGGGCCACTAGTTATTAATAAATAATAATACAAGAATAAACTCTGTTTTTCATGTACTCACACTGTGAGTACTTCTTTAATCATGACTGTGTTGAGAGCTATGCACGAGAATTACAAGATGCTCTGGGCCCATGTAACAATGTTCCTGTCATAATCTGGAGTCTGAGTAGTTCCTTGATATGCTTAACTTTCACTTAAATCAAGGACATGATTTGAAAATTTCCAGACAAAAGTGGTGAGTGGGAACAGAGTTTGTACCAAAAAATAAGCTTTTGGGGATATTATTTTTAGCTGGTTATTTTCAAGAAACAAAAGATTCAGGAAATCCTTTGCCTTTCCCACTAACTTCCTAAATAAATTAGGTAGAGGACCTGCTCCAGAAAGGGAGAATTATCATAAATATTTAATTTAAGATGATCAAGTGTGATAGGGAGGAACCTAATCAGGTCAATTTGTTAAAGTCCTCTCTGTCCCATTATTAAAATAGTCCAGCAAACATTTTTTTTAACCAAAAAATTTGCATTTCCATCTCTATGTGAATTGCTTTCCTGCCCATTGAACTCCCAAACCGCAATCTCCTCTTCTCTTTAGCTTAAAAAAATAAAAGCCTTCACTAATCCATACATGCCTATCTGTCCTGGGGTCTCACGGAACCCCCCATATTGGTATATGCATATGTAATACATTTGAACATTTTCTCCTGTTAATATCTGGTATTAATTTGATTATTAGCTCAGCCAACGGGAGAAGAAAATTATTTTTTTTGCTCCTGCAGGGGGGGGCAGCTGAGTGAAGGCTCCAGAAACAGAATCAAGGGCACCCATGTGGAAGCCAGAGCTCGAAGATTAGGCGTGGTTCAGGAAGACTCAGAGCAGGACCAGGACAGAGGAGCCTGGTGTGGGCCATGTCAGAGGTGCTGGACTAAGGAAAGAAGCGTGTGAGGGTAGGGTGGAAATGGGAACCACA
The DNA here is from genome assembly GCA_011751065.1 of Lasiurus cinereus. Classification (NCBI taxonomy): domain Eukaryota; kingdom Metazoa; phylum Chordata; class Mammalia; order Chiroptera; family Vespertilionidae; genus Lasiurus; species Lasiurus cinereus. Next base: position 3,632,732 of record JAAGEH010000088.1, on the reverse strand, counting down.
GGATGATATCTCCAATTTGCATTAAAAATAGCCTTATAGCTGTTGTGTGGAGATTTGATCAAAGGAAAATTCCTCTGGGGCCTTTAACACAACAGCCTGTGTTCCTTAAGAAATCCTGGATCTAAGAAAAGCGATCAAGCCTCAGCAGGGATGAGGGCTGTCTCTACTGCACCTTGCTCTCCCCAGCTGTGAGCAGAAGACACCCATGGAGGCAAGCCTCTTTGGGAAGCATCCTGGAAATGGTGTTAGTGTATATGCTCATTGTTTTTACACTGCCACTTACTCTTCAGCCTTGCTCTTACCTGCTTTCATTTGGAAAGCACTCAGAGCTACTTTGATAATCGAATAAGCCAGCGTACCTGTATGTTTCTGCTTTCACCCCTAAGCAACTGCAGTGCATTCTCTCCATGGCACATCCAACCTCTGACACTAAAGACAACTTTTGGACAATGGATGCATAATTGGGGACTGTGTAACTGAAGGCAGTCGTTTCTCTGAGCTGCCCAGTCCTGCTTTCACTCCAGCTGTTCCTTTTTAAAAAATTTTATTTATTTACTTTTTCCTTTATTAATTGCGCTATTACATATTTGTCCTTATTCTCCCCCCTCCCCACCAATTGCTTTCATAGCCCCTCATGCCTTCATCCTTCTGGTGTCTGTGTCCATTGGTTAGGCTTATTAGTATATGAATGCATACAAGTCCTTTGGTTGATCTCTTCTCCTTACCCCCACCCTCCCCTACCTTCCCTCTGAGGTCTGATCAATGCTTCTTTGTCTCTGCCGCTGTGAACAACAGTATGGAGTTTCCTCAAAAAACTAAAAATGGAACTCCCATTTGACCTAGTGATCTCACTTCTAGGAAAATATCCCAAAAAACTAGAAACACTAATCAGAAAGGATAGATACCCCTCTTCCCCCAAAATGTTCATAGCAGCACAATTCACCATAGCTAAGTTTTGGAAACAGCCTAAGCACCTATCAGCAGATGAGTGGATTAAAAAACTGTGGTACATCTACACAATAGAATACTATGCTGCTCTAAAAAGGAAGGAATTCTTATCATTTGCAGCAGCATGGATGGAACTGGAGAGCATTATGCTAAGTGAAGCTAGGCAGAGAAAGAGAAATACCATATGATCTCACTCATTTGTAGAATATAATGAACAACATAAACTGATGAACAAAAACTCCAGTTATTCTTATTGACAGGTGCTACTCTCAGCTTTAGCTAAGGTATATTTGAGGATGCAAATTTATCACACAGACTCTAATTTTGGGAGAGGCATTATTTAAACAAACATTTAGTTCATCTCAACTGGATTACTGGAATAGGCTAATTGATGTTCCTGATTCCAGCTGCCACCGCCTCTGAGGCATCCCACAAAATAAGCTGCACCAGACACAGGCAGAATGGTGTAGGAATCGAATCAGTCAATGAGCTCCTTCTGTACTCACTCCTTCTTTTCATGTCTTACTTTTAGCCGCCACAAACTTCCTATAAGCTGCCTGCTGAGGATCCCAGAAGGATATTCAGTCCCTGGCTCTGTGGACTGCTACCTTCTCAACACATATTATTCTGTGCCTCATTCTCTCAATCTCTATTATAGCTGAGCAAGATGAACACTATGTGATTTTAAGCTGAGGTGTTAAGGGCTGGTTATAATTTATAATGCCACTTTCTTAGCAAGCATTTGAATTTTTAATCAGCTTGCAGAGTTTTAACAGAGCATTGAGTGCTATGGCAGTATCAACTACTGTGGCATGAACATAAGGGAGGTGACTTGGGAAGAGAAGAAATGTTCCCAGTGTCTCTCATTTAAAAGTACCATAGAACATTTGGTTAGTGTTTTAAAGTTACAAAATATTTTTATCCTAGTATTTTATCCTTGTTAACAATCTTGTAGGTGGGTAAATGAGAAGTTAGAATATCTACTTGTTTCTTCCATAGGGAAAATGGTAAGTTACAGATATGAATCTATCTTGATGAAATTTAGACTACCACGAGTACTATGCCATAAGAACATCACATTTATTTTTGTACAGTGGTACCTCGAGATACGAGTTTAATTAATTCCATAACCTTGAGGCGTGGGAAACTATGAGACACTCGAGTCGCGGTAAACTGGTGGGTCGTGTGCAGCTGGCCGATCCGCGCAATTACTCCTATCTCAAATGTTGCTCGTATTTCAAAGCAAAAATCGCTCGCTTGACGGCTCGTATCTCAAAAATCTCGTATGTTAGGGCACTCGTATCTCGAGGTACCACTGTATTTGCCAGCTCTTATAATAAAAAGACACATGGAAAAAAATTAATATATAATCATAAAGAGAAGTCATGATGTTGGAAGAGTTGTGGAGATATGATAATTCAAAGGATTAGGATTATGATGATGACTGAGTATAAAACTGAGTTATGGGCTTCCTGGAAACCAAGTTCAAAAGAGAAATATGATGGATCTCTTATAGTCAGGAAGAATAGATGGTGTTAAAAGATGTCAACGTTTTTTATTTCCTTGACACTGCATTTTGAAAGGTCTTTGTCACACAACATTTCATAGAATGGATACTGAATGATAAAAAGGGCAGTTGACTCAGTAGTTGCTATTTAATAAATAAAATGTAACTGATACTGGGCTTTTCCATTTTGATTTCAGCTCAGGACACTTTAAGGGTTTCTTTTTTTTAAAATATATTTTATTGATTTTTCACAGAGAGGAAGGGTGATAGAAAGTCAGAAACATTGATGAGAGAGAGAGACATCGATCAGCCGCCTTCCTGCACACCCCACACTGGAGATGTGCCCGCAAGCAAGGTACATGCCCCCGACCGGAATAGAACCTGGGACCTTTCAGTCCGCAGGCTGACGCTCTATCCACTGAGCCAAACCAGTCTCTGCCTTTAAGGGTTTCTTACTCTGTCACCTGGCTGGATCTTAGTCTGTCCTCCTCCTTGCATCTTTATGACACATCTTATGTATTCTGTGCCGCTTACGCTAGTTCACACCCACTGTTCATACTCACTGCCCTGTTGTCTGCTCTCACTCTGCCCATTACCTTAGAGAGGCTAAGACTGACCTCCTCCTGCATTTTTCTGCAGGCTGTTCCCATGGCTGTGCTGACCTACCCTTGAATCCAAATATCCTCTGATTATTTTTCCCATTAGTCACATTGTCCTCTTTCTTTTCATCTTAGTCCACACTTTCTTGTTACGCAACTTGGTTTTTTGAGGGGAGGGATCCAAGTGGTTGGGCTCCCAGTGAAACAGTTTTTCAACTTTACTGCTGTTCCCAACCTCTCTAGAAGCCCTGATCATCATCCACCCTGTCATGTTTGACTTCTTTTTCACATAGAGCCCTTCTCACAATAATTCTGTTTAATATAGCTCCTGCCTTGGTTGATCCCACGTCTGTGTGTGATTAAACCTCATTGAATGTGCTTGAATTCTATTAATGTGAGCTCTTTTGGACCAAGAGGAACAGGGGACATGCTTGCTAGCAGAGTGATATATAACTTGCCATACCAACATACCTGAATCTCAGCTCCACCCCAGCTGGAATCTGCAAAACCAAGCAGAAATGGATTTCAAAATTCTATTTTTTGTAGCAGCCTCCTCAATACAGTGAGGAGTATTCTATGGGACCAATGTGGTACAAATACATCGCCTTCGAGCTTTTTAACTTGGTCCAAGAAATGGCTTTTTAATAGAGAAGTGAATGGATCATTCTGAAACCTGCTTAACTTTTATGAGATTGGGAAAACTGATTCTGCATTGCTCTCTACCAAGTGGTCATAACTGGTGTGATAAGCAACTTTTTGTTTCCTTGTTGAAATTCCTAGTGGTCATTTTGTTGAGGAATTTTGAAGTGTTTTGACATTATCACAAATGCACCAGTCTGTATTTCCATCAGTAGTGTACTATGTCCGCTTTCTCCACATCCTCACCAGCAATTGCTTTATTTATTTATTAGTTCATTTAATCTGATAGAAGTGACACCGTATCTTCCCCTGTCCTAACCTTTTTTATTTTTTAAAATTTTTGAAAAATATTTATTTTTATTTTTGTTCCTCCTCACCCAAGGATATTTTTCCATTGCTTTTCTTAGAGAGAGTGGGAAGAGAGGGAATGAGGAAGGGAGGGAGGGCGGGAGAGAGAGAGAGAGGAACATTGATATGAGAGAGACACATTGATTTGTTGCATCCCGGGGCCAGGGTCTGGGATTGAGCCTGCAACTGAAGTACATGCCCTTGACCAGGAATCGAACCCGAGATCCTTCAGTCCACAGGCCGACACTATCCACCGAACCACACCAGCCAGGGTTATTTTTTATAATTTTTTAAAATTGATATCAGAGAGAGGAAGAGAGAGGGAGTGAGAGAGAGAAACATCAATGATAGGAGAGAATCATTGATCAGCTGCCTCCTGCATGCTCCCTACTGGGGATCTAACCTGCAACCTGGGCATGTGCCCTGACTAGAAGTAGACCAAGAGGAACAGGGGACATGTCTTTTGCCCATCTGTATGTCCTCTTTGGAGAAGTGTCTCTTCAGGTCCTTTGCCAATTTTTTTATTGGATTGTTTGTTTTCGTGATGTTGAGCTGTATGAGATCTTCATGTATTTTGAAAATTAATACCTTATCAGATGTGTCATTGGAGAATATTTATGCAGAAAGTTTTTAAGTTTGACATAGTCTCATTTATTTATTCCTTTGTTTCTCTTGCCTTAAGAGATATATTAGAGAAAATATTGCTACATGAGATGTCTTAGATTTTACTGCCTATGTTTTCTTCTAGGACTTTTGTGACTTACACTTAAGTGTTTTATTTTTATGTATTATGTAAATTGGTGGTATAGTTTCATTTTTTTGCATATACCCATCCAATTTTCCCAGCACCATGTATTGAAGAGACTGTCTATACTCCATTGTATGCTCTTTCCTCGTTTGTCAAATCTCAACCTACCATAATGCTGTAGTTTGATTTCTGGATTCTGTGTTCCATTGATCTATATGCCTGTTCTTGTGCCAGTACCAGACTGTTTTGAGTATAGTGGCTTTATAGTATAGTTTGATATCTGGTGTTGTGATTCCTCCAGCTTTGTTCTTCTTTCTCAAGATTGCTGAGGCTATTTGGAGTCTTTTTGGTTTCATATAAATTTTTGAAATATTTGTCCTAGGTCTGTGAAATATCCCATTGGTATTTTAATAAGGATTTCAGTGAATCTATAGATTACTTTGGGTAGTATGGACCTTTTAATTATGTTAATTCTTTCAATCCATGAACACAGTATATGCTTCCACTTATTTGTATCTTCCTCTTTTCCCCCAATATCCTATAGTTTTCCAAGTGCAGGTCTTTTACCTCCTTGGTTAAGTTTATTTCTAGGTACATCTTAATCTTTCTGTTGCAATTATAAATGGGATATTTTTAAGTTTCTCTTTCTGAGAGTTTATTATTGGTTATCAAAATACCATCTACTTCTGAATGTTAATTTTGTATCCTGCTACTTTGCTGAATTCATCTTTTTAATAGATGATATCCTTTCCTGCAACCTTGCATTTGATTGAATGTGGTACATCTGAGAACAGGGGGAGTGTAATAGAGGATGGCCATGGTTCATTCTCGGTGGGCAGCTATGATGGATTGAAGGCCACTGGCTGCATTGCAGTAGGTTTTATGGCAAATTTTCTTTCTGAGAATATACTGTCCAGAGTATTGATTATGCTAACTTCTGGTTGTAAATTCATGTATGGAGTGAAGACTTGCAATAAAGCCCATTTGTCAAGTGCAGGCTTAATCACAGATGATAATTGGCATTAATGAGTGTTCAGTAAAAGAACAGGATTGGAATGCCAGTAAAAGATTGGTCCAGGTTAGTGCATCCATCCGTTATCACCATTTGCAAAGAAAGCTGACAGCTGTGCAGGGAATTAGGGGAGTTACTGCTGGGATACTTGCCTTCTTGATGGGCAGGTGCCCACAGTCCTCATTATGAATTAGGTTTGGACTGAGTAGATGATCTTTTTGGCAAGGCTTAGTACTGTCATCTGTTAACCATCTCATGTGGGAAATCCATTAAAATATAATTTCAAAACTTGCAGAGTATTCAGAGGGCCAGTTTATACTTAATTCTAGAACCTTGGGTATGTCAATCACAATTTTGCAAACACTTTGCATGCATATTTGGGAAGCAAAATCAAGATCTCTCTTTACTTTACCATTCAAGGACCAATGTCAAAACCATGGGTACCATCCATGAATTAGTCCCATTACATTAAGGAAGAGACATGTCTTTTCTTCTTTGGCTTTCATCTCCTCTCCTGTTGGTCACTGTTTCATCATGCTCTCATATAAGTGGGCGAGTACTTGTTTCCACCTACGAGAAGACTCAGACCTACCTTTTACTTCGCTCTTGTGGTGGTGGTGGTGTTTTTGTACCACTAGTGAGAGACAAGACAGTTGATCTCGATGTCTGTAAGAAATAATTTCCCTAGGCCTTGTCTCACCTTCTTTGAAAGGCCAGTAGAAAACAGATTGAGGCCTAGGGAGAGAAAACCTTAACCCTCCTAAACTGTCACAAAAGGCATCCTCCCAACTTCATGCAATGTAATATACGAGTTTCATTTTTTTTGTCTGTACCTTTCCAATTTGAGAGAAGGGAGAAGGAGAGAGAGAGAGAGAAGCATCAATGATAGAGAGAAATTCAGATGAGCTGTCTCCTGCAGACCTCCCCCTGGGAATTGGGCCTACAACCCAGGCATGTGCCCTGGCCAGGAATTGAACCTGCAACCTTACAGTGCATAGATGACGCCCAACCAACTGAGCCACTCCAGCCAGGACTAAAACATAGCTCTTTCTTTTAATCTCTGCATACGTGTATACACACATATGGAGAGAGGAAATTGTTAAAAACACATGTGGATATAATATTGAACATTTAATACTTATATATTATATATGAGCTTACTGTCTTATGTCAGAAGGTTTATTCAAAATCCATTATATTAATGTTGTGTTTAATCCCCTGGCACTTTTCTCCCATGTTTTTTTTTTTTAAAGTTTCTCCTGATTAAAGAAAGAAGTGAATAGGTTTTTGTTGTTTGTTTTCTAAAAACACCCCAATTTATAGATTATTTTTACTCTTTAGTGAAAACCATCATTAAATTCTATTGCTGTTAATATACTACAACACAAAATCCCAATGTTGTAGCCCATCTGAAAATAAATCACTTATTATTATAAATCATGAATATTAAACACTATCTTTAATAAAAAGGCTCATTACATACTAGGTAGTGGTTCTAGTCACTGAACAGATTTTTACTCCATCAATTCTGTTTGGTCTTTAATAGCATCAGTTGAGAGACACTTCATTGTTAGCACCAAATAAAAGAAGAGCTTATTCAATTATTTGAGCAGCGTAAATGAACAATGTAGACATTGTGTGATAATTTAATTTGCCTAGTTGATTAGGCCTCACTAATCTCCCTCTCTCCCTAAAGTGACATAATGAAAAAGTTTAAGAATGATCCATGATTTCATTAAGGATTATGTAGATCCATCTAGTCATCCCTCTCTCTAGCATACCATGGCTCTAATTTACTTAGGAAACCAAATATGATTCTATGAAAAACTCACTGTGCTTCATTTATTCATTCAATAAATATTTATTAAGTATTAACAAAACCAAATATAAACTCTTTGATGTAGAGTGTAGCCTAGTGAGAGCAGTGATCATAATTCTAATAATTATAAAAATGAGTATACTTTTATGTGTTGATATAAGAAATGTCCAAACCTGTAGATACATTTTATAAGAGTTTATTTGAGCCAAACTGACAATATGTACCAGGGAGCAAGATCTCAAATGCTCTGGAGAATAATAGTTTGCAGTTTCTTTTATGCATTGGAGATTAAGGAGGGAACATAAGGAGGATTATATGGAGGTGGGAGGAGGCAAAGTGGGGATTGGATTATAGTAGGGTTAAGTTGTTGTGCTCTCTTGAGAATGTTAAAGCTTATTTCAAAGGTATGTTACTCTACATGCACAGAAACAATGGACAGAGCTCCGCTTAAGGCAATGATAATCTTCTTTATATACTAAAGAATTTATATGCATGGAATGTGACTGCCCACCATGACCAGCCCAGTTAGGAATTTATGATCAGATCACACTGTGAGGTTATTTTCCATAGAGCTCCCCCCTTTGTTTTTGTCCACATAAACTACTAGTAAGTGCTATAAAATAAAGGGACAGAGCTATAAGAGTACATTATAATAAGGACATCTGGCCTTTGCAATGCTGCAGATGGGAAGACAGGTCCTGTGAAAGTGACATTTGAGTAATAAAGAATGAGTGGGTGTTAACTAAGGACAGAAGAGGAGGGAAGAACATTCGAAAAACAGGGAAGATCATGCACAAAGGAATCAAGATAGAAAGCAGCATCGTGAGTTTGAGGATATCACTGTGGTTGGAGTTCTGAGAATTAAGGAAAGTCTAGAAATGTAGTTAGGAGCCAGACCCTACAGGGTCTTGTTGTCTATATTAAAGTCTTTAGTTTTTATGCCAAGGATTGAGAGGCTATGAAGATTTTAAACAAGTCATAAATACTTTAGTGTTTTTGAAAAGATCAATCTGGCCACATTATGGAGAATGGATTAGGAGGGAGCCAGTCTGAATGCATTTATATAATTAAAAATTTATTGCATTAATTCAAGTGGGAGATAACAGTTTACTATAGAATGGTTGTGATTCTGTTAGAAGTGGGAAAAATGCAGCTCTTTTAAATTCCAATTACAGTTAACTTCAATATTATATTAGTTTCAGGTGTTCAGCATAATGGTGAGACATTCATATAATTTATAAAGTGTTCTCCCCCCCAATAAGTTTTGTATCCATGGGCACCATACATAATTATTATAATACTAGAGGTCCAGTGCACAAAATTTGTGCATTGGGGGAGGGGGTTGTCCCTTAGCCCCGCCTGCACCCTCTCCAATCTGGGACCCCTCGGGGGATGTCCGACTGCTGGTTTAGGCCCAATCCCATGCCTCTCACAATCTGAGACTGTCAGCTCCCAACCACTTGCCTGCCTGATTGCCCCTAACCACTTCTACCTGACATCCTGATCACCCCCTAATCACTCCCCTGCCAGTCTGATTGATGTCTAACTGCTCCCCTGCTGGCCTGATTGCCCCCAACTGCCCTCCCATGATGGCCTGGTCACCCCCAACTGCCCTTCCCTACCGGCCTGGTCATCCCTAACTGCCCTCCCCTGTTGGGCTGATCACCCACAACTTCCCTCCCCCATTAGCCATCTTGTGACTACATGGGGATGGCCATCTTGTGTGAGGGTGTGATGGTTAATTTGCATATTACCTCTTTATTATATAGTATTATTGACTATATTTCTTATGCTACAACTAGCATCCCTATAGTCAATTTGCACTTCTTAATCCCTTCATCATTTTCACCCAGCCCCTTAGACCCCCTTCCATCTGGCAACTATCAATTTGTTCCCTGTATCTATGAATGTGTTCCTGTTTTGTTTCTTTGTTTATTTTGTTGTTTAGATTCCACATATAAGTGAAATCATATCATATTTGTCTTTCCCTATCTGATTTATTTCACTTAGCTTAATACCTTCTAGGTCCCATGTTCCTGTGACATACCTCCATCATTCTGGGTGGTTCTTCCTCCTCTTCCTTCTTCTTTTGTTCACTTCATTTCTTTCTGGCTCTATCAGGTGCCCCAAACTTGTATATTTCCTGCCACAGTTTTAAAATCAGTCATTTTCTAAGAAATTCTGGCTCATTTTATCAGAGACTAATATTAGGCATTAAGGCACAGATGTCAGTGTGCTCATTGCTATTGGGTATTATTTCTTTTAGACCCTCTCAGCTAACCAAACAACAAAAAAATATATGTGTATACACTAGCTCATGTATATACATATATCTTTAAATATTTTTTTCATATAATTATCTGTATCAATATTAAGCTAAACAAAATTTCTTACCGATGTCTCCAACTCTAATCCATTCCTACCTGTATCATTCTAGTTACTCCCCTTGCTAATCTGTAAATAATTCTCTTGTCACAGTCTGCATTCTTCCCTGGGATTCCTGATCTCCTAAATAATTTTTTTCTAATTTGCATACATTAATTTTCACTCTTTGTGCTATAAGTTTCTATGGGTTTTGACAACTGCATAATTATATATCCACCATTACAGTACTGTACAGAATAATTTCACAGCCTTAAAAACCCACAAACAGGATATTTTCATTTACTTCAAAGAAAGCGAAAGCTTCTGTAAGAGGCTAGAAGCCAGTGAACACTCACCTAACACTACTCTGAAGCTCCACAAATGAGCAGATGACTAAAATTAGGGAAAAAGCTCCATTAATAGTAAAAAAAAAAAAGCCATATAAGCCCCTATTACAAACCCAGAATATATTTAATTGATTTTAGAGAGAGAAAGGAGAGAGAGAGAAAAAAACAAACATTAATATGATAGAGAAACATCTATCAGCTACCTTCTGCATAAGCCTCTACTGGGCATGGGGATTGAACCCAAAACCTGGATATGTGCCCTGACTGGGAGTCAAACCTGCCACCTTTTGGTGTACAGGATGACACTGCAACCATCTAAGCCACACAAACCAGGGAAAACCCAGAATATTTTTGTGCCACAGTGAAATGTGGTTGAGCAAACAGGCTCTTTCAGAAAAGGCCATCTAAATATACTCAGGACTACTCTAGACATGGATGAACTAGGGGACAAACAGAGAAGTAATGCCCTGGAGGATTATTTTCTCATCACCAAGCTTTCAAAGAGGTGGGACTGGAAAGACCTCATGGAAATGCCATTTTAATTTTTCCTACTCAGCTTCCTAAACGGGAGTGGCTGCCTGGAGGCGAAACTCCACAGGGAGACAGATCCAGCTTTGTCACCACTTGGCCACACTGGAGCCGAAGGTTCCTGAGATGTAGCATTTTACACTGACTCCTTACCTATCCAGAAAGATCTGCTGCTCTGGAAAAAGAAGAGGGATAGGCTTTCCCCCACAGGACCAGACATTTCCTTCTGTACACCCGCACAAGCTTTAATGCTGTGAAAGCAGGTGGACGGTGGTGGAACGCTGTGATCACTCTGGGAATGGATCCATTTCTTTCTCAAGGTCAAGCAGCACTGAAAGCCCATAGTTCAGGTATGCTCACAATCAGTTTGTTTGCTTTCTGTTTCATCTCTCAGCCCTACACTAGTGTTCTCACCATCTGGTTTACACATAGGGAATGCAAGTGCAGAGAAATTATCAATGCTTTGAAACCAAAGTCAGCTTTCTCTCCATTGACAGACTAACGCATATCACCTGCTCAGAACCAGGGCGTAGTGCTCTCTTGCAGAGGGCCAGATGGTTGTATCAATAATTTACTCTGACAGTGTAGAAATAGCTGGGCTCTAGGAAAGAGATCCAGGTTTCTGATGCTCATTCAGCTATTATAGCCCCTCTAAATCTTATTCTTAGTTGCTATTAGTTTTAAAGCCCCTAAAATGGAACAGGCCTGTTAGACTATCTTTAGTCAATAATTCTCTTGCCATTCTGAAATAATTCAGTGCATTATCTCACTCCAAAGGGAGGGGTACCATTTTCCTTAAGTGACATTGCTAATGCAAAAGGCAGTGTTAACGATCCTGCTCCTCAAAATATTTTTTGAGAAGAAGCTATAAGCACTGTCAATCTTACACATCAGAGCATCAAATAAATATGAGATTAAAATCACTGAGCTCTCTTTGAATGTTGCAATTCAAATGTAAGCTTGACTTCCTCTTCCTCTGAATCTTTCAGAGTCCTGAGTTTTTTTTTACCTTTAGCTCTAGAGGAATTATGAAGGTGTGCACTGAAAAATTAACTCCTTGGGTGTTAGTGCTGAAGGGCTTTTGATATTTAAGTCATTCTCTTTGCTTTCCAGATAAGTAAATAGCAGTTCAGAGCTGGTAAGAGGTTCCAAGGAGTATATAGAGTGTGCTGTAGGCTATTAGATAAATGATTTTAATTTTTTTATTATTACATCTGCACAAGCCTAGACATCAGCAGATTCCCATTGATGCTGCGATTTGCCATTTGCTCGTTTGTAGCTGAGCCTCAGTTTATATAACTTACAGTTGGGATAAAAAAGCCCGTGTACTTGTGATGCATTTTAGAAGTGTGTGGAATGGGTATGTCAATGCAGATGCACATGTGTGTGTGTGTGTGTCAGGGGGGAGGGAGGATATGGTGGTGGTAATTTTGCAGCTTCATCAATCTCAAAGCATTCATATTTTACAAGTCAAAAGCTCCAAAGTAGCCCAGCATTCAGCAGTTATTTTCAGATTATGTTAATATGGTTTTTATTTTTCTCAAACCTCTTCATTGGCAGTGATTACAAGCTGTTTTACGTGTGATGCTGAAATGAGACATATTATTAGCTTGGAAATAAGCTATGCTGGCTAAAGACAGTTTTCTTGTACTTGGATATTATAAACTAAGATGCTAAGAAAGGCTCAGTGTGGGAACTGTCTGACTTTATTCTCAGCTCATCCAGTCATCCTACAATGTTTCTAGAGAGGGGGAATGCTACATGTTTGTAAGTTTCAATGTTTTCATGCCACTTCTGGGTCATTTTGGGCTTTTTGAGTTCCAAGGTCTCAGGTGCCTCAAGAAATGAGTTTTATGGTCATAAGAGTCACACAATGAGGAAGCAGACACACGAATGCGCCTTCCCTCAGCAACTTGAGCTTGAGGAGAGAAGCTGTGTCCCATTGCCCGTTGTGTCCCCAAGGCCTAGTGAGAATGCATTAATAAGTACTGAAAGAAAAAGAATGACATGTCTTTACCTCATACCTTAAAAGTGAAATGAATTCCAGATGGATAAAGATTTAAATTTTAAAACAAAAGTGTGCTAGAAGAAAATATTGGTGAACATTTATATATATTTGAAATAACACCATAGGCAGAAATCACAAATGAAGGTTAGTATTTTGATCAGGTGAAACAAATAGTTATTGAATGGAAAACCCCCCAAAAAAAGGAAACCCTAAATTGGGAATGAGATTTGGAACTTACATAGCATAGGTTAATACTAGTAATGCATAAAGAATCATAAAATTCAGTAAAAGATGATGAATATCCCAATAGGAAAGAAAAAGAGATAAGGACACAAATAGGTAATTCAAATTTAAGTGCTTAATAAACATGGAAACATTAATTTTTATTAGTAAACAAGGTACCTATCAGAGAACAAGGAGCTACCATTTATAGCTATTAAATTAGCATAGATTTTTGATGGTGCAATAATGCCTAGCACTGATAGGAATGCCAATCTCTTGTACTACAGGTAGGGGTGGATGTGGGTAAACTATTTTGCATTGTTTAATCAATATCTTAAAATCATATTTGCCTTTTGATCCAGCAATTATACTTTTAGTAAGTATTTGGTATAGTATGCAAAGATATATATGCAGGAATATCTACTAAAGCATAGTTCTATAATATAAAAAATAGAGCCTAAATATCCCAAAATAGGGGATTGTTTAAAAAATATATTAGAATGTATTAGAATCTTAAATCATGATATATTGGAATAACATAATGTGATCTTATGCCACTATTAATAGTATGATATAGAAGTGTTACTTATGATCTATTACTGCATGAAAAAAACCTTATCTACTTATATTTATATGATGATATATGAATTGAGACATCTCAAAGGTAATACACCAGATACTCTGAAATATTGAAGGTAGCTATCTCTGGATAGTGAGATATAACTAGTGATTCTTGAATTACTATAAAATAAATAAATTGATTATGCATACCCTCTAACTTTTTTCTACACTGAATATAAAAATGCATTTAACAAATAAATAGTAGAAGTTAAAAAACAAAATAATAACATACCATTCATTCATGAATATTATTAAAACTCCATTTGATCTCTTATAGAATTATCTTTGCTTTTCAAAGGCCAGATGTTAGACTCAGAATAGAGGAAGCTTTAATTTGGGTTTCCCAGAACTGGACTCTCAGATAAGATCAACTGCAAGTTGTTCATTTGGGAAATATTATTAGGGCAGTTGGGAAAATGAGAGAGGAATGAAAAGAAAGCTAATAATATTTCCATTATGAAGGAAGTTACTATGGTGAGCAACTAGAGCTCAGTTCTTCTAAGGAACTTGGGGAGATTAGGGGGAACTTCAGAATTATGTCACTTAAGAGGAAAAGGAGCTAAGGTAATTATTCATCAGCTACTGTTGGTTGCTGGTGGAGAGCTGTTCCTGGGCTGTGTAAATTCCCAGAATTCCTGGCCTTCTTTACTGCAAGAGTAAAGAGTTCGAAAGCAACAGGCTCTGCTACATTGAAGTTGGCAATTAGTTAATTAATAGATGCAGACACTTTGGGTCATGAAAGGGAAAACATTTATTTGCACGAAGTCATATAGTTAGTGTCTGAGCCAGCCGCAAATATCAGTTCTTCCACCAGAACCTTTTTTGTTGACTGATGATTTTGGGGAGGTAAATTTTTCTCCTCCATCTTTTTGTTTTTTTCTGGCTGGTTTAAAAGTTAGAGATATGAGACAGATAACAAGTGAAAATCAAGTTTAATTTTATATGTATGGGGCTCCATAAGAATATGGCGGCCCATAGGTACTCAGGTAACGGAGGCTTATATGCCATTCTGAACTAAGGGTAGGAGTCTGGAACATCAAGGGGAGAAAGAAAATTTACATGAAGATGAAAAACAAATGCTCGCTGTGCCCTGCAGAGACAATGAACACAAAGAGAACTTTGGTCTCCAAAGCCCTGCACAGTTCCCTCTACCACACCTAGTCCATATTCTTTGTAGATACCTCTGGTAGCAATGCTCTTCTGGAACCAGCCTCTTTATTAAATTCTTTTGGGAAGTTAAGGGGCAGGTAAAAAGCTCTTCTGAACCATTTGAACCTCAGTTATCTTCAGCTCAAAATTATCTGCATGCCAGGATAGCATATTCTGGTATGAATCCTTGCAATGACCAGGCCCATCTTTGTCAAGGTCATTTCTAAGTATGACAGGTACCCAAGATCTCTCCATTAAAGATAGAATACAGATGTTTATGGTCTTATTCCTTCTGCCAGCCACCTTCCCACCTAAGAATAGGCTCTAGGCCAATGACTTTTAAAGGTATTTAAGCAATGTTACCCTTATTTCTAATGAGAGTTTATCAAGATGACGGCTACACAAAAGAACAAATATGACGTTATTCAAATAAAAGGAAACGAAAGATCTTCATTATATTAAGAAACTTTTGAAGGGATTTCAAGTAGTACCATCAAAAACACCGATTTCCCCTCTATTCTGGCTAGGGAGAAAAAAGGAATAATTATTCTAAGAAGTCCTAGACAAGCAGCAATAGTTTTACAGAAGAAATTCATGCAGGAGAAGAAATGACTACAATGCATGTGATGACAAACGTAAAGTGACAGATTTTATTGGAGAAACCACCACTTCTGTGCTTTTTCTGCTAATTGCTCTTCTGTCAGCTGTTTAACTAGAATAACTGGGCCTAGACTCTCCCAAGAACTCATTTTGTATTAGAAGATTAAAGGGTGGTCACTGTTTTGAAAGTGACCAGTTCTGCATAGTGCAACTGTTTACAGAATGTGTTTTTAAAAAGCACATTTTTTCTCTCTGGGCAATTTGTTTATGTTAGAATAGCGAGTACTTAAAAGTGGAAATAACCCACAGTTCTTGTGAAATTCTTTAAGCTGGGTGACCTCAGGAAGAGTCATTCTTACTTTGTAACTCACTTTCTTTTTTAAATTTATTTTATCTTTTTTTTTAATTAAAAAATTTTTAAAGTTACTTTTATTATTAAAGTATTGCAGATGTTTCTTTTGTGTTTTTATTGTTGTTGTTATTTTCCCATTGATCCTTTCCTTCCTGCACCTGCCACTCCTAATCCTTTGTCACACTATTGTCTGCGTAACTCACTCTAAAACCTCCTCTGTCCATATTTAGGAGGATGGTGAGACAGTATGTGTAAATATATGACCTGTCTTAAAAACTTCGTTAAAACTGAGCCATTTTCATAATTTAGGTCATTCACTTGAAATATGTTGATAATCATGGATAAAACTAGTATCCACTTCAATCTCAAGCACTAAGGCTTGATTTAACCGATAGTTTACATCAGCACTTTGGTTTCACATATGACACTGTTAAAAGCATGAATATAGGAGTGTAGTGGTTAAGTACATAGGTCCTGCAGCCAGACCAATGTGAGTTCAAATCGAACAACTATGAATTAATAGCTATGAAATGTTGGGCAAGTGTTACCACTATTTTAAGAATAATGCTTACTGTCATTGAAAATCGGATGGAATGTGCTCAGCATGGTCGCTGGCATAGAGTAAGTGCATAAAAAGTGATAGCTAGTAATCTTTACTTGACATACACAGGCCTAGATGTTGAAATAAAATATCATTTTCAGTATTAAAGGTGATGAGATATTAAAAATCAAAGTCTTAGGCAAATTTAATTTAAGCACAAGTCAAATGTTAGGCCAACAAGAAAACCAGTATGTTGGCTAAAAAGTCTGCCTGTTGTGGGGATTAAAAACTGATGGGTTACATAGCTTGTGTGTGTGTATTTGAAGAACGACTGATGTTTCATTTCACAAGGTCATTAAAAACATCATGTCCCTTTGATTTGTTACAAGGAGGTATGTGGCAGGTGGTCTAGGTGCATAAACTATAACTCAGAGACACAAACATCACTTCCAATAAGCAAATAAGAATGTATATGTTTTTGAAATTAGAATAGCAAAGGTTCTCTTCAAGAGTGAGGTGATCATCTTTTCAAATGCTTTTAGCCTTCATATGTTTATATTTTTGCTAAATTCTGTGTCCAACTCTTTGACCATTTTTATTGGACTGTTTTTTTATTCTAGAGTTGTAAGAGTTTACATAATCTGAATACAAATCCTTTGTATATGTATTACAAATATTTCCTTCTAGTTCTTGGCTTACATTTGTACTTCATTAATAATGTCTTTTGAAAAAACAGTTGCTTTAATTTTGACAAACTCCAATCTATCAGCTCTTATTTTTTGCTTATGGTTATTTATTTATTTTTTGTCTTCTGTAAAAAAATTCTTGTCTACAATAAAGTTGTGAAGATTTTCTTTTACCTTTTGTTAGAAGTCATGTATTTTACTGTAGTTTTATGTCTAGTTGCACGACCAATTTTTGTTACTTGGTAGGGGGTTGAGGTTAATAGTTTTCATACAATGTTTCTATCTCTATTTGTCACAAAGACAGTCCTCCCGCCGTTGACTTTTTGTTATGATTGTGAAGAATTAATTGACTGTATATGTATGGGTCTATTTCTGGACCCCTTATTCTATTCCTTTGATTGCCTGTCTTTAATAACTTATTGTTTCATTACTGTAGCTTAATAGTAAGTCTTGAAAATAAGGTTCATATTCTTCAACTTTGTTCTGCTTTTTTCAAAGTTATCTTAGATATTTTAGGTTCTTTGTGTTTTCATATGAATTTTAAAATCATCTTTCCTCTTTATTCTGCTGGAATTTTATTGGGATTGTTTTGACCAATTTGGAGAAAACTTGGCATTCTAATAATAATTGAGTTTTTTTTTGATCATGTGTTTTTCAGTGTTTGTAAAGATGTGTTTCATATATTTTGGGAGGGCTAGTGCAATAACAGTTACTCCATCATTGTAGAGATAGAAGCTGACAGTTCTAATTATAAACAAAATTCCATACAGGCCATCACTAATGATATTTTTTCTAACTAAAAACAAAGTTGGACCACTTTTAATTTTGATATTTTTCCCCTCTCCCTTTGACATATGGGAATAGGAAAAACAATAACAAACAGAAAAATCAGATTAAGGTAGACCATCAAAGTTCACCAGCAAAGAGGCACACGAAAGTAAATGTGAAAAAAAAAAAGATAAAAGTTTGAGTCGTGGCTTCATTTCAAACGGGTATATGGTCTTGAACAAGCTCCTTAATGTCTTCTAATTTTAAGTTCCTTCTTAGAAAAATGGGTCTAATCCTACTCTGCTTTTACCACAGGGATACTTTAAATACCTTGTAAATTAATGCATGAATATGAAAACCTTCTCTAAATTCTAAGACACAAAACACAACTAAGAATTACTTTTATTATTATTTAGTAAGATTCAATCCTGTCCTTTTAGACTACTCTAGTTTTCTCTCCATCTCCCCAGTTATTTGGATATTTGTTTCAGGATTCTTTTATAGCCCCGCCTCCTCTTTCTCTCTCTGTTGGTTTGTAGTTTTCAGTAAGAGGGGCTCTGAGCACTAGGCTGGAAAGAAAGACTCTGCAACATTTATCTTGTAGGGAAAATTTTTCTCCTCTCTATGGGATTATGCTTAAAAAACCATACTTTGGGTTGTCAGACAATCAAGACAGCAATAAAACCTGTTTACTTTCACTTAGGGAAATGATGATCATGATTTTATAAGACTTTCTTATTTTAAAATATTTCTGCGTATTTTAACAAAGTTTAAAATGAAACATTTAAAAGATTATTGCTTATAGGGAGTGCCATGACTGAATCCATTGCTGGCAGAAACTGTTCAGTCTCTGGTATCCTGTCATCTCTAGGACACTTGAACCCTCTGACTTTTCAGAAATGCTCACTCGTGAGACAAAAAGCTAACCTTGTCTCAATATATAAAAGAAAACAGCCGAGACCGGTTTGGCTCAGTGGATAGAGCGTCGGCTTGCGGACTGCAAGGTCCCAGGTTCGATTCCGGTCGGGGGAATGTACCTTGCTTGCAGGCACATCTCCAGTGTGGAGCGTGCAGGAGGCGGCAGATCGATGTCTCTCTCTCATCGATGTTTCTGACTTTCTATCCCTCTCCCTTCCTCTCTGTAAAAAAATCAATAGAATATATTAAAAAAACACACACAAAAAACAGACCCTACAGATACCCTGCTTTCTCAATTAGTTCTATATATATTTTAAATCAATGGTGGGAAACATCTGGCTTTCAGACCCTATAAGGCCCACAAACTCCTTTGGCCTGCCAAGGCATCAGGGGTGAGATAATTGAATATTTGACCAAATATGGCAGGCTAATTTTTAAGTTGATAATTTTTAAATATAAAAAACAAGGTTCCCCATCTCTGTTCTAAAGCCTAGAAGCCAGGCCCCTTCCTTCTAGTCTTTGTTTTTCCTCCTACTAGCTATTTTACCTCAAGCAGTTATTCAGCCTCTCCAATCTCAGTTTCCTCATCTATGAAATGGGCTGATATGAGTACCAGCTCATGGAGTTGGTGTATATTTGAATAAATTATTAATAGAAAGCACTTATAATAGTCTCTTGTCTTTTGTACAAGAATTCAATAAGCATTATTATAAAAAATGTTCTCTTGGTTTTGTGCTCTTCATTTAGTATATGTGGTACAATATTTATTATAGCACAAAATTTATTGGCACAGACTATTCTAGTTTTTGAGTATCTGAATTGGGTGGGTAGAATCTTAACATTTCCAATCCAGTTTTATCCCAGAACAAAGGAACTCTTAGAATTTGTTTGGAGGAATATCTAAGTTTATGTAATTTATAATTTGGAGCCTGGATCTTAGAGTTAAGAGTCCCTCTGTTAGTGCTAGGCATTCCAGCTGCTTCTTGGGTGGGAGATAAGAATGCCTGTGCATTTCTGGAGATGTCTTCATCACAGATGGGAGTTTGTGAAAGAGAAGGAATAGGGTTCCCTCCCAACAATGCTGCCATCCACAGTGTCCACAGTTATCCCCTAGCACTTCATAAATACCTCCAATGAAGGACATTCCTCTTTGTGAGTAGCAATTGCTTGTTTTAGTAAATCTGGCTTCCCTGTAATTTTGAATTATTTGTGGAGTCATTAGAACGCTTAGCATTTAACACAGTTCATGGCACTTAATAGGTAGTAAATATTCAATTAATGTTAAAAATCAAATTGTAGTTTTACATTTCAGTATTATTTTTGTAAATATTCAATTAATGTTAAA
>JAAGEH010000088.1:3510351-3610890 GCA_011751065.1 Lasiurus cinereus | reverse complement strand
GAGAGAGAGAGAGAGAGAGAGAGAGAGAGAGAGAGAGAGAGAGAGAGGTATCAATTGGCTGCCTTCCATACTAGCCAAGGTCAGGGATCAAACCCACAACCTGTGTATATGCCCTGACTGGGAATTGAACCTGCTACCTTTTGTTATTCAGGATGATGCTCCAACCAACTGAGCCACACTGGCCAGGGTATGAAATGTAATTTTTGTGTTGAGTGCTTTCAAATGCCCTGCAGAAGGGTAAAGAAACTTACCATAGTTAGCATTATTCCAAGATAATTTTCTTGATCCTATGGCAATTTTGGCCACTTTCAAATCATTTCAGCAATTCACAAAGATGGTCGAGGAATTATTAATGTTTATGCAGAGTGGAAAAGCACATGCAAATAAGTTAGCATAATGTATCTCTATAGTAGACCTCAAACTGTAATATGTTCTTTATACAGATAAAAATCAATCAAAATAAATCTCAAACTCATTGTACATACATATGTCGAGGGTGATGCAATGCAAAGCCGCATCATGGTGGACTCTCCACATTACATCAACCTGTCTGCATGCTAACTCTTTGTTACACTGGGCAATGCCTTTTAGATTGCATTTTGGTATATTAAGTTATTTACATAAGGGAGGGCAGCACAAACCATCTTCTACCATGGTGAGCTTTTCTCATCACATCTGAGATTTCTCTGCCTCTGGATTCCTCATATGTCCCTTAAGTAAAAAACTTGGCAAATTATAGCTTTGAAAAAGCTTAGTTTTTTTCCTCTTTTATTGTTTAAAATATTACATATATTAGTACATATTTTTCATTTCCGCCCCCTTGACCTTCCCCAAGCCTCCCCTACTCCCTGTCGCATGCCCTCATCCCTCCCCCTCTTCCCCGACTCAGTGTCTTGTGTCCATTGGTGTGCTTATATGCATGCATACAAGTCATGTGGTTGATGTATTTCCCTCCCTCCCCAACACTCCCCAGTCTTCCTGCTGTAATTTGACAGTCTGTTTGGTGCTTTACTCCTTCTGTATCCACCTTTTTATTCATCAAGTTATAATGTTCTTTATTTTCCATAAATGAGTGAGATCATGTGGTATTTTTCTTTCATGCCTGGCTTATTTCACTTAACATAATGCTCTCCAGGTCCATCCATGCTGCTGCAAATGGTAAGAATTCCTTCTTTTTTATAGCAGCTTAGTATTCCATTGTATAGATAGGTATACCATAGTTTTTTGATCCACTCATCTGCTGATGGGCATTTAGGCTGTTTCCAAATCTTAGCTATGGTGAATTGTGCTGCTATGAACATAGGAATGCATATATTCTTTCTGATTGGTGTTTTTAGTTTCTTGGGATATAATCCTAGGAGTGGGATTGCTGGGTCAAATGGAAGTTCCATTTTTAGTTTTTTTTTGAGGATACTCCATGCTGTTCTCCACAGTGGCTGCACCAGTCTGCATTTCCACCAGCAGTGCAAAAGCATTCCATTTTCTCTGCATCCTCTCCAGCACTTGTCATTTGTTGATTTGTTGATGGTTGCCATTCTGTCAGGTGTGAGATGGTACCGCATTGTCATTTTGATTTGCATCTTTTGGATAATTAGTGACTTTGAGCATGTTTTCATATGTCTCTTGGCCGTCCTTCTGTCTTCTTTCAAAAAGATTCTATTTAGGTCCCTTGCCCATTTTTTTATTCGATCATTTATTTTCCTGTTATTAAGTTGTATAAATTGCCTGTGTATGTTGAAGATTAAACCCTTATCAGTGATAACATTGGCAAATATGTTCTCCCATGTAGTGGTCTTTTTTGTTGTTTTGTTGATGGTTCTTTTGCTGTACAAAAGCTTTTTACTTTGATGTAATCCCATTTGTTTATTTTCTCTTTAGTTTCCATTGCCCTAGAAGCGGTACCGGTGAAGAAATTGCTTTGGCATATGTCTGAGATTTCTCTGCCTGTGGATTCCTCTACTACTTTTATGGTTTCCCATCTTATGTTTAAGTTCTGTATCCATTTTGAGTTAATTTTTGTGTATGGTATAAGTTGGTGGTCTGAAAAGCTTAATTTTATCAAGGGAGCAATTGCTATGGTTTGTCAAGATTAAATCAATATCCACACCTCAGTGATTTCCCTTTCCTCTTATGTCCAATATAACAAAATAGGGTCCTTGGGGTTAGTGAAGAAGAAACTGAAGCATTTTTAAGAGGGATCTTTCAGTAGAGTAACAAGATATCATTTTGCTCTCAAACTGATATTGTTAAGGGGCAATAAAAATTAACTGGCCCAGTATTTACATAGCACAAGCTAACCTTTATTGGAACACATGCCCAGTAACTTTAAGAAGGTGGAACAGATAGTTTTTTAAAAATTGTGTTTAGCCGAAACCGGTTTGGCTCAGTGGATAGAGCATCAGCCTGTGGACTGAAAGGTCCCAGGTTCGATTCCGGTCAAGGGCATGTATCCTGGTTGCGGGCATGCAGGAGGTGGCTGATCAATGTCTTTCTTTCATCGATGTTTCTAACTCTCTATCCCTCTCCCTTCCTCTCTGTAAAAAACCAATAAAATATATTTTTAAAAAATGTGTTCATTGAGGTGAACATACAGGTTTCATGTGTGGGTTTCTGTGTTATAAGATCTGTATATTACACCATGTGCCCATGACTCAAAGTCAAATCTCCTATCACCATATATTGGGATCCCCTTCTTTCCCCACCCCCTTTACTCCCGCAACCACCACACTGCTATTTGTGTTCAAAAGTTTCTTTTACATCTCACATATGAGTGAGATCATATGGGTCTTAGCTTTTTCTCTCTGACTTATTTTACTTAGCATAATGTTTTCAAGGTCCATCCATATTGTTGCAAATGGCAGAACAGGTCTTTTACCTCCTGGGTTAACTTTATTCCTAAGTGTCTTAAATTTTTTTGTGGTAAATTTGATTGTTTTTTGTTTCTTTGTTTGTTTGTATGTTTACTTTTTGCGAGTTCATTGTTGGTGCATAAAAATGCCACATCTGGGTGTTGATTTTGTATCCTGCTACATTGCCAAATTTATTTCTAAAATCTAGTACTTTTTTGATGGAGTCTTTAGGCTTTTATATGTATAATTTCATGTCATCTGCAAATAATGAGTTTTACTTCCTCCTTTCCAATTTGGATGCCTTTTATTTTTTCTTCTTCTCTGATCACTGTGGCTAAGACTTTCAGTACTCTTATTGAACAAGAATGATGAGTGTGGGCATCCCTGTCTTGTTCCTGTTTTTAGGGGAGATGGTTTTAGTTTTTGTCCATTGAATATGATGATGGCTGTAGGTTTATCATACATGCTTTTATTTTGTTGAGGTTTGAATCCTCTATTCCCACTTTACTGAGAGTTTTTATTAAAAAAAAGGTTATGGATTTTATTGGATGCTTTTTCTGCATCAATTGATAACATCTTATGATTTTTGTCTTGCTATCTGTTAATGTGCATGCTGCATCACTTTTATTGCTTTTTGAATATTGTACCAGCTTTGCATCCCCGGAATAAGTCCCAGTTGGTCATGGTGTATGATCTTTTTAATGTATTGCTGTATTTGACTTGCTAATATTATTTTGAGAATTTTAGTATCTATGATCATTAGGGATATTGGCCTGTAATTCCCTTTTTTAATGGTCTTTATCTGGTTTTGGAATTAAGGTAATGCTAGTCTCATAGAAAGAGCTTGCAAGTGTTCCTTCCTCTTGAATTTTTTGGAATAGTTTGAGGAGGATAGGTATTAGTTCTTTGAATGTTTGGTAAAATTCCCCTGTGAAGCCCAGACTAGGGCTTTTGCTTGATGGACGTTTTTACTTTATTTTATTACTGTTTCAATTTCATTAGTAATTACAGACCTATTCAGTTTTTCTGATTATTCCTGATTGAGTTTTGGAAGACTGTATTTTTCTAGACATTGTCCATTTTGTCCAGTTTGTTGGAATATTGTAATTCATAGTGTTTTTTTTTATGATTCTTTATATTTCTATGAGGTCTGTTGTCATTTCACCTTTTTCTTCTCTGATTTTGTTTATTTGGGTCCTCTCTCTTTGTTTCTCTATCTTTGAGTCTGGCTAGAGGTTCATCAATTTTTTTTTAAATATTTTCAAAGAACCAGCTCTTGGTTTTACTGATCTGTGAATTGTTTGTTTGATTTTTTTTTTTTAGTTTCTATATAATTTATTTTCTCTCTTATCTTTATTAATATTCTTCTTTCTAGTTATTCTGGGCTTTTCTTTCATTTTTTAAAAATATATTTTTATTGATTTCAGAGAGGAAGGGAAAAAGAGAGAGAGATAGAAACATCAATGATGAGAGAGAATCATTGATTGGATGCCTCCTGCATACCCTTTACTGGGGATGGAACCCACAGCCCCTGGCATGTGCCCTGACTGGGAATCTTAACTATGAGCTCTTGCTTCATCGGTCAATACTCAACCACTAAGCTACATTGGCTGGTCTTAATTTCAATTCTTAAACTAAATAGTGGTGAGAACATGACTGATTTATTTAATCCCCCAAGCCTCAATTTTTGCTTCTGCAACATGGGACTAATAATAGTACTGACTTTTGGGGGTGAAGTGAAAATTAACTAATGATGCATTAAAGTGTTTGGCCCAGTGCTGGGCGTGTAGGGAGTTATCAACAGACAGTACTTAATTTTAGTAACAATGACCCTGGTCACCTTAACTGAGTTAACATTTTGAGCCAAGTCCAATATCTAATTGGATTATAGACATAAGTAGACCCTTTCTACTTGACAGAAAACTGATCAACATTTGTTTTTCTCATTTTTCAGTGTTTC
The DNA here is from genome assembly GCA_011751065.1 of Lasiurus cinereus. Taxonomy (NCBI): domain Eukaryota; kingdom Metazoa; phylum Chordata; class Mammalia; order Chiroptera; family Vespertilionidae; genus Lasiurus; species Lasiurus cinereus. The sequence continues at coordinate 3,606,081 of JAAGEH010000088.1, read as the reverse complement.
CCAATTATTGTACAAATTATCCTAAACTATAATATTGCTTTTTCTATTTACAATGACAAAAAAAGCAAGGCCAATTTTCTTCAGCACCATTCGTAGCAATACAGGCAAAATTGAGTAGAGAAATGTCATTGTGATGAACATTGGGAAAGGTGTATCCTGTGTGTGAATTATCCAGTTATAAATTATTCTCTTCATGCTAACTTACCTACATGGTCATAGTTTAGCACTTCGCATCATTCATCCATGTAGACAAAGATGTTGTGTCCAAGTAGTTTGATATGTCACAACTGTAGGCAGGAAATACCAAGTGCAGGTAGCTTAAGGAACATTCAGGAAAACTATTTCCTGACTAAAAATACAATGAGACATTGCCTCTTAAATCTAATCTAGCATGTAACCAGAGTAAATGGAACAGAAGAGAAAAAAATCTATTTTATTCATAATGAACTGAGACTGCACATAAAAAATCTATCTGAATGGGTAAAAATGGGTTGTATTTCCCTTTGGGAAAGGGAGTAGTCAAAGGGATAAGGCTGATAAACTGAGCTTATTAAATTGGCTTTTGGCGGTGATGAAAATGGTATTGACAAAAAGGCAGAGGTGTATATTTCACACATGTTTGCAGGAGTAATGAACATAAAGGGCTGCACTGGAGAAAGTTGAGATGCTTTATCTGCTGACACCAGACTCAGGTGGCATGCTTATCATCCATACTAGAGCTCAGCTTTGAGAAACCAAAGCAATTTCCTTAATAAACACCTTTAATCATTGGCGAGGTTGGTTTATAATATGAGATAGCTCTGCATTACTGGAGAAAAGAGTCAGGAATAGGACAGGTGGACCACCTATTTCAGTTGACATTACTAGGGAAAATTCAGTCCTTTTGGTTTGAGCTCTGTGCTGGAATGCATGGCATGTAAAGGTGTGTCATTGACCTCATTCTCAGAAACTCCCCTCTTCCAAGAGTTTGTTGTAATATATATGCGGGACTAGATTGTGAATTATTCTTTATATATCCTATTTGACTTAGACATTAGAAATTGATGAAATTATTGGCATTATTAGCAAACTCAGATGTAAAGAGTTGTAGCAAAAAAGGCAACAACTGAGTTAACATTTCGAGCCAAGTCAAATATCTAATGCATGCCCCCTCCTGGGGATCGAGCCCATAACTCCCAGCATGTGCACTGACCAGGAATCGAGCCATGAACTCCTGGTTCATAGGCAGACACTCAACCACTAAGTTTTGTGTGTATTAGGAGGTGCTTTGGATGGATGATGTTAGCTTGGTTGCTGACACTTGCATTTCTTTGCTTTATTTTCCTTAATATGATGGCACCACCTTTCATGGTTGTGAAACATATCCTCCCCACTGCTTTTCCAAATAAGCCTGCTTTACATCCTCTCCTTGCAGCACTATTTCATGGGGCTCCAGAGTTACCATTGTAGCTTGGTCAAACAGAACAAAGAGACTATTGTCTGAGAGCAGATGCAGAAGATTATGCCTAACCGCACATCCTAAGGTGAGCATGTTTGCAGAAATGGAGTATTCCTTCTTTGACACTATCACTTATGGAAGCAGGCCAAGCATGAACCTGAGAAGAAGAGCCCTTTCCTCCTCTCTCAAATTAGAAATTCAAACACACTGGAAATACAAAGGAAAATAAACTGGCTGGAGGATAGACTTCTCCACCAGAAAAGAACTTTATATAATATATTTTTGTAATCAGAACAAACTTTAAACTGTTTTCAATCAAATGAGTATTTAGCAGAAATGCCTATATATATGAAAAAGAGAGAGTATTAATTGCCTGTGTGTGTGTGTGTGTGTGTGTGTGTGTGTGTGTGTGTGTGGCATTACCTAGAACCTTCCAACTTATAGTATGGTTCTATAGGTGGGTAACATTGGAATTATTTGAGAGCTTGTTAAAAAGGCAGAATCACAGACTGCCTCTCAAAACTGTAGGGTTAGAATATCCATTTTAATCAGGATATTTGTATGCATATTATTATATGAAAAGCACTATCCTATATAATAAAAGGCTAATATGCAAATGGTCATCACATCCTCATGTGTAATGACAGATCAGTAAGAGATGGTGTGCACAGCAGGCACACACGCAGATGGACGGGGCTGCGTGTGCGACCAGTCACCAGGAGATGCATGGAGCACCTCTCAATTCCTCCCCTCCCTGGCTCCTGCCTCCCACCTGCAAAAGTGGCACGGCTCCCACCGGCTCCTTCAGAAGTGGTGCGGCTCCTGCTGGCTCTTGCGTGAGTGGAGGGCAGCTTACTGTGTGCCATTTTGTACTCTGGGCCACTAGTAGAATATAAGCTTCTGGACAGCAGGCACTTCATATCTTTCTGTAATCTTTCATATTAGCTAGCACTTGCATTAGCTAGAATCACTTAGCATCCTGGGCTGCTAAGATATGAAGAGAGTGCTCCTTTATCATGCCATTGAATTTTAAGCACAGTAACTTTCCCTATTGTATTATTGCTTGGGGAAGTTCACATGGCAGGGAAAATACCATGCGTTCTCTAGCAAATAGTGTACAACTATATTTTGCAGACATCTTCACAAAAATCAAGGCCTCCCTGCCTGAGCACTGGCTAATGCAGTAGACCAATGGATGGAAAGTGTGGTCCTAAGAGTTTCCTGTGAAACCCTCTGGATTTACAAGATAATCTGTGGGACCTGGTGCAAAATGAAAATGTAAGGCCTTTTGTTAAAAAAAAAAAAAGAATTTTGAGATGCAACAACAGAGCATTAAACCAAACTTAGGCTTTCCTATGTGGGGAATGGGTGGGTGGTTTGGGGCTGTACTATGAAATAGTCATGGAAACTCTTAAACTCCTCTGTACTCTGGCCCTGGCAACTGGCCCTGGAAACCATGAGATGGAGGCAGAAACATGTAGCAGTCTGTTTCTTCAAACCACTGAGATTACAGAATTTATTTGTTACTACCTCATCACGAGACCATTTTTAAAATTGTTATTAAATTTCATTGGGGTGCCAGTAGTTAATAAGATTCTATAAATTTCAAGTTTACAAATCTATAATACATCATCGGTATATTGCATTGTGTGTTCACTACCCAAAGTCAAGTCTCCTCTGTCACCATATTTTTGACCCCCTTTACCCTTTCTGTTTCCCTCCCACCTCTCTTTTCCTGTGGTAATTGTCACACTGTTGTCTAAGTCTGTGAGATAACTTTTTTAAAAAAATATTTATTCTCTCATTGACCCCTTCTAGCCTGCCCCTGCTCCCTGCCCAGACCTTCACCACCCTATTGTCTGTGACCATGAGTTATGCATATATGTCTACAATTTCTGTGGTTGATCTGTGAGATGAGTTTTTTGTTTGCTTGTTTTTGTTGTTTTCTTTTTTATATCCCACATTTAAGTGAAATCATATGGTTCTTGTTTTTTTTTCCATTTTATTTTTGACTTATATATCTGAGTTGTTGCCAATCACAGATACTCAAATTGAGAAGAAGCAATTAAAATTTAACTGAGAAACTGAGGAGGTTAAGATAGGAAGGGCTGACATGAAGAACATAACTGGAATATCCAGCCTAATAATAAAAAAATACTCAAGAGAGGCTTGAAATATTTACTTAGTGTTTGAAGAAAAGAGAGGGATGCCTGATGCCTCTCTCTTTTCTTCATTAACATGGAAGAACAGTCACATGGTAATCATGGAGAGAAAGATTCACAATGTATGAAGATAAATTTTGAAATAGTTACCACTGAAAACCTCCTACAAAACCAATAGGAGATGACTAAGAGGATGTGTGTCAGAAAAAAAAATCAAGATTAATGTAGCCTTTGCATGGGGCCAAGAAATCCAATTAATGGAGCTAGGGAGAAAGAAGGAAGAGATAGCCCAATATCGTGAACAAAAAGTAGTCTGAGTTAAATTTTACAGAATATCTGTCATTTTTGTAGTTAAGAATTGATTGCTCCATTAGTATAAATCATGACCATTTCAACAGTGTCATAGGTCCACAGAGGCACACATGGTGATTGTCACTTGGGTACAGGTATCTGCTCACTCAGACAGGCTTCCCAAAGTGGCATACTTGTGGGTTTTTTGGTTGGTTGGTTTTGTAAAATTACCACAGTGCATATCATGATTGTAACTTAGATGTTGATATTACAAGGAAAAATACAAATGTCAGGCAGATGAGGATAGAGTCATCACATTTCTCTCTCTACGAAACTACATAGGAAGTCAATTTAAAACTGGATTGCTAATTGATTAAATTTCTCCCAAAGAAATAATGATGATTGCAAACACTTACTTAATGCTCGCTATGTGCCAGATACTCTTCTAAATGTTTTACACATATCCTTTTAATTTTTGCAAGTATCCTAAAAGCAAGATTTATTAACTCAATTTTTTTATATGGATATACGAGGAACAGAGACTGAGTTACTTAGCCAAGGTCACAGCCTAGTCAGTGGCCAAGCTATGAATTGAACCATTTGTCCACACTTTTATTTGGGGGTTAAGAGAAGCAGTCTGTATCATACATTGACACCACTTCAGGTAGCCCAGAGCTAGCAAGCTACAAGGGAAACCATTTTCTTACAAGGTTGCTTTAAAAGGCAGATGACTTCAAGGTGAGGAGCACAGGTGTTAGAGTCACACTTTTCAGGGTCACATCTTTGCCTCAGCCACTTGATCTCATGTAATTTGGGCAAATGATTAAACCTTTGGTTTGTTTTCTAAGCTGTAAAATTTGGAGCTCACAGCATAATTGTAAAGATTAAATGAGATAGGAAGCCTGAGCATAGCATTTGGCATATTAAGAACTCAGTCAGCATTAGCTGTTGTTATTAGTGAGCATGCAACCAGATCAAAGGTAATTATTGGTTATTTTGTTAGGCCCACCTCATACCATTGGTTCCCACAATTACAGGGACTTCATTTTGTCAGCAGGGCAAAATCCTAACTCTTCAGCTTAGCGGTCAAATTCTACAACATTGCATCTTTTTTTTTTTTTTTTGGTCTTTATCTTTTGCCATTCTTCAACATGAACTTCAATCCAATCCCTCAGACAAGCCCCAGTGCCTTTGCTCATGTCATTTCTCTTTTTAATTCTTCAGATCTAGCTCAGATCTCACTACCTCATGAACCCTGCTTAGAACACCCTGTTATACAGTTATGTTTTTTCTCTTCTGAGCTTCAAGAACACCAGTCTGCTAATATCATGTTGATTCATTCTTATAGTATTATCTCTTGTCTTAAGTTTTTTTATAAGTGTATAGGAGAAATAAAAGTGAGCAGTGCAGCACAGTGATAGAAGGGTTTTTGGAAAGGAGAAGGGTTTCCAAACCTTCCTAGTTTTGGATACCTTGATCCTAGTTTTAATATAAAAACATAAAACTAACTTTTATATTTATTTAAATTCACTTTTTGATGAAATACACTCAAGTCATATATACTTGAGTAAATTACACTTTATTTTTTTCAATAAATAGGTATCAAGCACTACATTTTAATGCAACTGAATAAGCTCTATTATTTGACATAACCACTTTGAGGTAGAGATATGTTAATGTGTCAACATGTAAGAACAATTTCTAATGATCCAGTTTGCTGTATTCAAAAGATCTCAGACCCTACTGCCTCAGACATTCCTGAGTCCTATTCCATCCTGAGTGCAATCAAGGGTGGAGTGAGGCCTGAGGAATGTCTGTTCTGTCCCTTAATTTATATAAAGGAAATAAATTTGTGATCAACAGGGCTTTGTGAAAGTAACTTTGTAAAATGACAGGTGCCTTTCATAAAGTGTTCATGTCTTATTTGAATCCTGAGTTGACATCCATTTTTAACTTCCTTTCAGAAACTATAGTTCGGCTCCTACTCTGTGTGAAGGCTCAGCTAGGAGTACTAAAACTATTCAATGCTTAGTAAATATTTGCTGAGAGAATATATTTTCTTAGATAAAGAAAAACCTATCAATTCCTTAACTAAAAATACCTTTATCTATGTATATATCTATCAATCGTCTACTATCTATCACCTGTCTATTTATCTAAATAGATATATAGATACATAGATGACAGTTTGTGATAACACGCTTGAGTTAGTGTGCCTGCATTGTAGTTGGAAGAAATTCAACTTGGAATTATAATGCATGAAAACTGAAAAGTAAGCATAGGCAATAAAAAATATTTTAAAACATTACATTACAAAGAAGGAAGGCAGAGTGACCATTACAGCTAGCAAGATTGATGATTCTCTCCACAGCTTAAACCTTTGTCGGTTAGCACATCTATTTTCCTCCCGGAGATATGTTTGTGAGCACTAAATCATGGACCCATCCATACAGACAGGATATACATGTATATATCCTAGAACTGCTGGGCATCCAAGTCCTATGCTGGGCTGCAAAAATAATGGCTGATATAGGTAAGGGGCCATTAGTCATTTCCAGACACCCAGAGCCCTCTCTAAGGCTGATAGTGGCTCATGCCTTTTAAATAGCGTAGTTAGTGGTGACTAGTATGAGAGTTTATTACTCCTTCTCCTTTCCAAAAACCCTTCTATCACTGTGCTGCACTGCTCACTTTAATTAAAATGAACAAACAGCGAGTGTGCCAGAGCAAGGAACAGCAAGGAGAGCAGCTTGTACGTTAAATAGCCCAGAGATGGGGCACTTAGACCAGCTCTACCAGGAAGCCCGGTAAATGACCCACATAGATGCTCAGGGCAAGGCTTTTTCTCTCAGTTCTGAAAAAAAAATGCTCAAAACAATGGGATCTGAGCAAATCTCCTCTCTTTTTCCTCTGTCCTGCTGGTGCTGCTGGTTCTGATTGTCCTGCTCTTATGACTCAGATTCCTGACTGAGGACAAATGGGCCACTTGGTTACTGCTATTAGATCATCTCTCTGGAACTGAAATGACCTGGGGACCCAGCCTCAAATAGCCATCCCCCAAATGGAGCTAAATGTACATTTTTAGTTGGTGCGGGTAGAGGTTAGTGGAGTGGTGTGTCACACTCAGATGACTGGGAGACAAATGATATTCTCTTTTATGGTGGGCTAGTTTCTGGACTAGGGGAGAGTGGGTCAGGTTTGACCTATTGGGAAGTGAGGTGTTATTATCTTTCTTGCATTGAGTAACAGATATCTCTGTCAAGCATATCAGACTCAATTTAAGAGTTTTTCTACTCACAGATATTATGTGCTTTGGAGCAACTCAGGCTGCCAGCTGTGTGAGCGTCCCTCAGGCAGAGAACTGGGCTTTGCCCTGGCCTCCATTGTACCTGCTGCAGAGGGAGGTCTGGAGGCTCCAGCACCCAGGACTGTGCCCACCAAACCCAGGAGGGGATGGCTCTTCACACAGTGCCAGCCTGAGAGGAAACATCATGCCTTAGCTGTGGGGTCTGGCTTCCCTGGAGGCTGCCTGGAAAGACTAGCAGCAGAACACAAAGTCAGGAAGATGAGTATCCTATGTGGCAATTTTTACCAATCTGCCTTTAGCAATTGCAGGGCCTGGCAAGACTAAGAACATTATTTCTAAATATGTAAAAGTTACAGACCTAATGAACCAGTTGTAAAATTAAAAACATGTTATATCTCCTATTGATAGCATGCCTTTATAATGACAAGACTGAAAAAATGTGAATCCAGCTCTTTTACTTATAGGGATTAATTTTGCTAAAATATCAAAGATGACTGATTAAATTTAATAACCAAGACACATACCTAGGTATTCTGTTGATGGACTAGTGATGTTTTCATGAGTATTAAAGATATGTAATTCATAAAGTAAATAAAACTGATTTTTGCCTTACTTCATCAAAATTACTAATTTACTATAATTAAGATATTCATATAAATTGTGTTGAACTGATATTAGTGCTCTAAAAGATGAAAAAAATAAAGTGTAATTTACTCAAGTATATATGACTTGAGTGTATTTCATCAAAAAGTGAATTTAAATAAATATAAAATAAAGATACTTTCCACTTCTAAACATTTTTAGATTTTTTTTTGAAATAATGAACATAAAGTTAGTTTTATGTTTTTATATTAAAACTAGAGGCCCGGAGCATGAAATTCATGCATGGGGGGAGGGGCTCCCCTCAGCCCAGTCTGTATCCTCTCCAATTCAGGGCCCTCAGGGGGTGCCTGACTGCTGGTTTAGGCCCGATCCTGGGGCCTAAACCAGCAGTCAGACATTCCTCTTACAATCCAGGACTAATGACTCCTAATTGCTCACCTGCCTGCCTGCCTGATAGCTCATAACTGCCCGCCCTCTCCCTCCCCCCCCTGCCAACTTGGTCACCTCTTACTGCCCGCCCCCCCATACCAGCCTGGTTGTCCCCAAATGCCCACCCCTGCTGTCCTGGTCATCCATAATTGCCCCCTCCCCCCACCAGTCTGGTTTCCCCCAGCTGTCCCCCTGCAGGCCTGGTCACCCCATGCAGCCCGCTGCTAGATTGATTGGTTGCCTCTCACTAATCCCCCTGCCAGCCTAGTCACCCCATGCAGCCTGTTTGGTTGTCCATTTGATTGCGATGATCATTTAGGCTTTTATATATATATATATATATAAAAGCAAATATAAATAAATATTAGGTATTAAATTTATTTAAGTCTTAGAACATTTACTTCATTTTAAAATTTTGTATTAAATCAATACATACATTTATTAAACAAACTGTTCTCTAAACTTTTTTCCAGTTGTAAATATAAACAATCAGCAATATATTTTTCATACTGTATATCCAGATGTACATATAGTTTATACAAATTTAAGAGTAATATGCATTATTCACCATTGCAAAATACATTTTCACCACCATGAGTGGCAGTTGTAATTACTGCATTGATTTTAGGGTACTTCTAGGATGCAAACTGGATACTCAAAGGCGGTGGAGGATGCTCAAGACTTCCAGGAAACAAGACTTACAGTGTTTCCGCTGATCAAATTATGTTACTTCCTGGAGTGTGTCATGTTTGCACCAGCCTTGGCCCACCATGGGGTTCTGCATAAAGATGATACACAGGATAGGCAATGAAGAGAAGAATTTCTCTGGAGCCTGTGCAGTATTAGCTATGACAGAAAATGTTTAGAGTTAAGGGTTCCTCTGTGCCAGAGTTGAGTGACAGAGGTGGTTGTATATTTTGTAATGAATTATTTTTCTTGAGTGCTTATGCTCTGTAGAACCTTAAAGAAAATAAACAGGGTCCAATGTTAGGAGCCTCTCTTGCCTCAACCAATGAAAGGAAGAAGAAGAGAATTAGCCTGTAGATATATTCTTCTCCTTCTCATGATTCAATTCCTGGTCAGGGTATACACCTGGGTTGTGGGTTCAATCACCAGGGTGGGGCGTGCAGGAGGCAGATGATCAGTGACTCTCATCATTGAAGTTTCTATCTCTCTCTCACCCTCTCTTCCTCTCTGAAATTAATCCTATCGAATAAAAGAATAAGATGCAAATTTACTATCACTCTAACACACAAGATGTCTGTCCCCATATGGCCAAATATGGCTGTCCCTATTGGACACAAGATGGCCTCCACAAGATGGCCAGGAGAGGAGGGCAGTTGGGAGGGACTAGACGTGCAAGGAAGGGCAGTTGTGGGTGATCAGGCCAGCAGGGGATGGCAGTTGGGAGGGACCAGGCCTGCAAGGGAGGGCTGTTGGGGGTGGTCATGCCTGCAGGGGAGGGCAGTTAGGGGATACCAGGCTGGCAGAGGAGGGAAGTTGGGCATGACTGGGCCTGCAGGAAAGTGCAGTTGTGGGGGACTCAGGACTGCAGGGGAGAGCAGTTGAGGGGGATCAGGCCTGCAGGGGAGGGGATATAGGGATGACCAGGCCTGTAGGGGAGGTCAGTTAGGGATAAACAGGTTGGAAGGGGAGTAGTTAGGCATCAATCAGGCTGGCAGGGGAGTGGTTAGTGGGTGATCAGGCTGGCAGGCAGAAGTGGTTAAGGGCAATCAGGAAGGCAGGCAGGTAAGCAGTTGGGAGCCAGCAGTCCTGGATTGTGAGAGGGATGTCTGACTGCCCGTTTAGGCCCGATCCTACCAGTTGGACATCCCTCGAGGGGTCCCAGATTGGAGAAGGTGCAGGCTGGGCTGAGGGATACACACACATCCCCATGCACAAATTTCATGCACTGGGCCTCTAGTCTATAATAATAAAAGCATAATATGCTAATTAGACTGGACAGCTGAATGACCTTCTAGAGATAATTACAAACAATCTTTTGGATAAAGCTGTGGCAATGGGGGCCAAGGCAGAGGCAATTAGGGGTGATGAAGCAGGCAGGCAGAGGCAGTTAGGGTGATTAGACAGGGAGGAAGAGTGGTTAGGGGCAATCATGCAGGCAGGCGAGCAGTTATGAATGAGCACAGTGGTGGTTATGGGAGCTTTTTAATTCATGAAAATTAAAAAACAAAGCATTAGGTCCTGTCCAGTTTGGTTCAATGGATAGAGCATCGGCCTGTGGACTGAAGGGTCCCAGGTTCGATTCCAGTTAAGGGCACATGCCCCATGTGCAGGCTCGATCCCCTGGAGGGGGCATGCAGGAGGCAGCCAATCAATGATTTTCTCTTATCATTGATGTTTCAATCTTTCCCTCTGCCTTCCTCTCTCTGATCAATATATATATTGATTTACATTTGTGTGTGTGTGTGTATATATAATAAAGCATTAGACTAACACTTGGCATTTATCAAGTGCTCAATATATGTTAACCATTATTTGTTATTTTAACTTCTTTTGATCTTTTTCTCTGTATTTCGCCAATTTTCTACAAGTAGCCTGCTTTGTATTCTTAATCAGAAAGAAAATGAATGTGCTGCTTTTAGAAGAGAGCACCCCTTTGCCACATATTTCTAAATGGAAGCCAGATTAGGAAGGCGAAAATGAAGCAGCATGTCAGTTGCTCCAATTCCATCACTCCCTGATGACAGTCACTGAATGTAATTACATAGTCCCGACAGAGGCATCATGAGTGCTAGAGAATGGATAAAAAGACATGCAAAAATGATGGTCATTTCCAACATACTCACTTTCCCTGAACACATCGTGGGTTTTAGAGGATAACCATCATCACAAATTGGAGCTTTCATAATTATAACAATACACTAGTCTCTTTAACTGTCATACTTTTTGTAATCAGTAGAATTTCAATTAATTCAGTTAATTAAATGTTGGTGACCCCAAAGTGAATTATATTAATTAATGTTTCTGTATAAAGACATAACAGACCACACAGTGCTTTACATCAAGATTGCATATGGCTGCCCAATTGTAGCTATCACAATTCCCATGTTGCTGGAAGAGAAAGGCAGAATGTTACAGTAAACTGTGATTCCCAGACCATGTTCTACACGTTATCTCAAGAGGCCATGAACTCACTAAGAATCTATACTAATAATAGCGTAGGTGGCCTCACATCCTCATATTGTTACAAGATGGCCATCACAAGATGGCTGTACACACAGCAGAGGCAGGGCCCAGTGGCTGTTCCATGTGGTGAGGCTTGTGGGTCTCATGGCCCTGTATGGCATGGAGGAGGCCTGTCCTGGCAGTGTATCCACTGCCTTGAGCAGAGGAGGCGGGTCCCAGCAGAGGAGCTGGGTTGTGGCAGGGGAGGGCAGTTGGGAGCAATCAGGCCAGCAGGGGAGGGAAATTGAGGGCCATTAGGCTGACAGGGGAAGACAGTTGTGGGCAATCAGGCCAGCAGAGGAGGGTAGTTGTGGTTGATCAGGCTGGCAGGGGAGGACAGTTGGGGGTGATCAGGCTGGCAGGGGGTGTTTGGGGGTGATCAGGCTGGCAGCGGAGCAGTTAGGCATCAATCAGGCCAGCAGGGGAGTGGTTAGGGGGCGATCTACTGGCAGGCAGGTGAGTGGTTAGGAGCCAGTGGTCCCAGATTGTGAGAGGGATGTCCCAGATTGGAGAGAGTACTGGTTGGGCTGAGGGACACCTTCCCCAAGAACAAATTTCATGCACTAGGTCTCTAGTTGAACATAAAAGTAATGTAAGATTGGGAATGTTCTGGATGATAGCATTAAATGGAGTACTAACTCACAGTTGTAGTATCTCTCTCTATGCTTACAGTCATATCAGGGTTTCATGGTTAATTTAAGGTATAGTGTTGACCTCACTGTTTCTTGTAAGTGGGCGACAGAAACAATAATTTAGTACTACCTCTAAACCAAATGTAGCAAATATTGTATTTTTCTCCTACTTTTTTGGATACTTTGCAAGTGTTATTTAATTCTGGTAACACTATCAGGATTTAATTTTTTTTTCAGTTCAGAAGCTCAGTGAGATAAATTTACTCTCCTGGTTCACACAACTAGTTATAGAGCTGAGGTTTAGATCTATGACTGCTTGACTCCAAGACTGAGCTATTCCCAATGTTACTTGAGATTATAGAGATTAAAAAAAAACAGGGAGTGTGGGTGGAATTTGTATTGTGTTCACAAAATGTCATGGTCCTAATAGTGTTAGGGCCCAAGTTTTCATCAATGGCTTTGTACTAGGCTCAAATAAACAACAACAAGAAACCAGTGATCGGCTTGAAAAAAATAAATAATTGATTTGAACCATTACTATGATAGGAAGAATTTGGGGATACACAGCTATTCATATATTTCTTGAATATGCCCCAGAAAAAAATACTTTACACTTTATAGATTCATTGTCAATGAAACAAATCCAGCTTGAATTCTCTTTCAAATGATTTACTCATTCAGAAATAATACTGGCTACCTGATTGGTGTATGTCTTATGATAGATATTTAATGCCCATGGTTGATAGTCTTTGCAGTAGATATACTAACTCCCATTACAGACGAGGAAGCCAAGGCTCATGGAGCTGAGTTAATTTGCCCATAATCATCTAGCTAGTAAGTAGCCGAGTCAGAGAGAGCACGAGAGCTGGTACTGTGTAATTTTCTTCATACCATACTATTTACTCTGTGCCAGGGATGTAGATATATATGACTTGACCTCAAATGCAAGGGCCATGGGAAAAAAGATCAAACCTGAATCTGATCAGGTCTCAGGATGTACCACAAGATGACAGCACATATGGAGCGCACGGGAATATATTAACATAATGAGTATGCAATCAGCAAAATCCAAACCAAGGGATTTGACATTCTGCAGCACCCTAGTTTGTTCAACAATATGCTGTAAAATTAACCGAAAGTGATGAAGGGAAGCTATTGATTAAAAATGACATTAGAGTTAGAGCAATCCATCTCAATATGTTTGCCTTATTTTTATTCTGTTTCAAATAAACTCTAAAAGAATAATGATATTTATGAGACAACTAGAACTTTGACTATTAACTGAATGTCTAATGATACTAAGAACATCTTATTAAAAGGTGTGGAAATGATATTGTAGTTATGTTAGCAAAGAGCAAATACAGATAAGTCTGGGATTAATTTTTTAAAAATATAACTTTATCGATTTCAGAGAGAAAGGGAGAGGCAGAGAGAGAGATAGAAACATCACTGATGAGAGAGAATCATTAGTAGACTGCCTCCTGCTTGCACTGGGGATAAAGACTGAAACCTGGGCATGTGCCCTTGACTGGAATTGAACCTGGGACCTTTCAGTCTGCAGGCTGACTCTCTATCCACTGAGCCAAACCAGCTAGTGCTGGGATTGATTTTTAAATGATGTAGAAAGCCCAGGTAGCATACAAGTACAACAAGATCAGGCTTGAATTGATAATTATTAAGTTAGATTATGAACATATGGGGCTTATTATTCTATCTGTATTAAAGTTTTTCATCATAAAAAATTAAAATAATATAAATATGGCAAACATAAGATGTAATAAGGCTATACAAGTTTTATAGTGTTTTACATAATTTCACATAACATTCTTTAAACTTGTAACATTTCAAAGGAAAAAATTTTAAGTACTATATTATACTAAAGGCCCAATACATGAAATTTGTGCAAGAGGCTCGGCCCTCATAGCCCAGTCTGCCTGGCCCGGCCCTCGCAGCCCCGGCTTCATTCAGAAGTTCATCAGGAAGATTGTCCAGACAGTTATTCTGCTATTCAGTCTAATTAGAATATTAGCTCTTTATTTCATAGGCTATCTTATAATGTGAATATATGAAAGTAATAACAATTTATATAAATTTAATATATGTATTAAAATATACTATATATATGTTTGAAAAGAATGATCTTCTATGCTGTTTTTAAGATTCTGGTCTCACAGAATGTTCTTATCCATCTCATTTTCCCATATGCTGTCTGCTTCTGGAAATCTCCTTAGCAGCTTTACATTGAATTTTTCTGATAAGATATATTTCCTCATACAAACAATGCCTAATTCCTAAATATTTTTTCAAATTATCATAAATCATCTCTCCGATTCTTATTTACTTGACAAAATACGAACTTTAAACTTCTGTATTTACTTACTCATTTACTCATTCATTCACATAACAAATAAATAGGGTTGATTCTTCTATCAATTTGCTCTGTGAACTCAGACAAGTCTTTATTTCAGCTTGAATCTCAGTTTTCACATCTGAAAAATTATGTACTCGGGTTGTTTGATCTCTCAAGAATTCTTCCAGCTTTACAATTCTACAGAACAGTGATTCAATCATTTACTCCTACCTGGCATGCATTACTTTTATTCACATCCTGGTGGTACTTCCCATCTGTACTGGACCATCAAGTATGAAACTAAAACTCAGAGACATAGATAGACAACAGTGTGGTGGTTACTAGAGAGAGGGGAGGGAGGTAGACCAACTATCTGGTAGAAACATAATGTAATATACAGGTCATGTATGATAGTAATTTACACTTGAAACCTATATTACCCTATGAACTGCCACCCCAATAAATTTAATTAATAAAAGAAAAGAAATAATCAACTTCTCTTAACCTCTCTTTTGTTTATAGTCAAACAGAGTTCACTTTAGCCAGCATTTTACAGTGAGTCAATGAAAAGGAATTTCATGATTAAATATTTGGGAAATCCCACAAAGTGGCTAGCATTAATTTTATTTATTTATTTTTAAATTAAATTTTTTTTGGTGACATTGGTCAACAGGAACATAGATTCCAGATGTGGGTTTTTATGTTTTGTGTATACTAGAGGCCCAGTGCATGAAATTTGTGTGTGTGTATGGGGGGAGGTCCCTCAGCCCAGCCTGCACCCTCTTTAATCTGAGACCTCTTGAAGGATGTCCTATTGCCAGTTATAGGAATTGGGCCTAAACTGGCAGTCGGACATCCCTCTCACAATCTGGGACTACTGGCTCCTAACTGCTCAACTGCCTGCCTGATTGCTCCTAACCACTTTGTCTGCCAACCTGCTCACCACCAACTGTCCCCCTCTACCAGTATGCTCGCCCCCAAATGCCCCCACCAGCCTGGTTATCCACAACTCCCCCCTATGCCAGTGTGCTCACCCCCACCTGCCTCCTCTGCCAGCCTGCTTGCCCTCAACTGCCCCCTGCTGTCCTGCTTACTCCAAATGGCCCTTCCCCTGCTGTCCTGTTCACCCCCAGTTGACCCCCCACTGATTGCCTGCTCACCCCCAACTGGCCCCCTGCCAGCCTAATCACCCCCAACAGCCCCCCCACCCCCAACAGCCTGATCACCCACAACTGCCCTCCCCTCTTGGCCTCTAACCGCCTCCACTTTGGTCCCACCACCATGGCTTTGTCCAGAAGAATGTCCAGAAGGTCTCTTGCAAGATCTCCCAGTCTAATTAGTGTATTACCCTTTTATTAGTATAGATAGAGGTCTGGTGCACAGGTGAGGGATGGCTGGTTTTCCCTGAAGGGTGTCCTGGATCAGTGTGGGGGTTCCTTTGGGGTGTGGGGTGGCCTGGGTGTGGTGGTTTGCAGGCCAGCCTGGCCCCCATGGGATGAGGGTCCCTGCTGGGGGGTGTGGCTAGCCTGGGTGAGGGGCTGAGGGCTGTTTTCAAGATGACCATAGCCCCTTCAGGATGGGAGATCTCACTGGCTTGCCTGGCCAGCCTGAGTGAGGGGGTGAGGGCTGTTTTCAGGCTGGCCAGACCCCCTTCAGAATAGGGGTCCCCACTGGGGTGCCTGGCCAGCCTGGGTGAGGGCCTGATAGCTGTTTGCAGGTTGGCCAAGCCCCCCAGCAGAGACCCTCAGCCTGTGGGATTGTGGCCAGCCTGGGTAAGGGGCTTTTTTCTTTTCTTTTTTTCAGGGCCTCCTTGAGCCAGGCTGGCTGGAAGTAGGTATCTGGGATTTATTTATCTTGTATAATTGAAACTTGTATAGCCTTGAGCGGAGGCCAGGGCCAGCCAGGGTGGGCAGGAAGCTTGGCTTCCTCCATTTCCAAGGGCAACCCATGCCTCCTGCTTGCTCCAATTCTGCAGCTGCCACCATCTTTGTTGGGTTAATTTGCATACTCGCTCCTGATTGGCTGGTGGGTGTAGCAGAGTGATGGTTAATTTGCATGTTTCTCTTTTATTAGTGTAGTTTGCACCATGTGCTCACTATTCAAAGTCAAATTTTCTCCTATCAACATATACATTAATTTTAACTAGTTAACCAATTAGAGACAGTAACTTTTATTATCATGCTTCTCTCTCTCTCTCTTTTATCTAATTACTATTTTAAAAATGAGTCTTTACAATAAAATAATTGAATATAAATTTGTAATTAGAGGAATTTAGAAATCAGTTTTTGGAGGGCTATACATACAGAGATTTCAATAAAATATATGTGTTTTAATTTGTATAATTCAAAATTTGTATAATCTTAAGTTTACTTCAGTATGGCATATTGTGAAAAAATGGATAAGGCTTCTCATAGCCCAATGCAACCAGCCCAGGATAGGAAACTGGCCCACAGATTGAAGGACTCATTATCTATACGTCCTAGTAACTCATTCATAGCAAAATGATTGGGAGGCCCTGATTAATTTTCTACTCTGACAGAATGAATAACATGTTTGTTGTTTGGACAGCAGATTTTCCAATATATCCATCAAAGAAAATCCCTCCACCCAGGAACTCATTTTTAGGCTAGTATGCCATGACTTACATGGCCAGGTTCAGGATCTGAAGAAGAGGGGCAGACGCACAAATAAAAATGTTATACTGTACAAGAAATATGAATTTAGAAGGCATTGGTGGCCAGGTGGAGACCTCTTTCCTGAAGAAGCACACTGACTTCTGGCCTGGCCCTCTTTTTATTTATTTGAATACACATTTGCCATTTAGCAATGCATACAGGAAGGTAAAGTTTGGTAAACAATGTAAGTATTATCAGGGCAGGAAATTGTCTTGAGTCATTGAACCCACAGCAGGGCAATTTTATGCTGATTTTAGCCCTGCTGAATATCGAAGTCCAATGGCCTTCCAATGTTTCTTTTTGCATTTTTATGCTAACTGCTGTTTGTTGTAGCCTCAAACACTAGTATAGTTTAATGGTATCCCCAAGCAGGGTTTCGCCCATAAGTACCAGAGCTTCAGGAAAATATGGCATTAAATGCAGAAATAGAACATCATGGTAGAAGTTTGTAGCTTTCTCACCTAAACTGCATGAGTCAGGTAAGTTTATTCCAAGTAAACAAATTACTTGCATAAGTTACAAATATATGGCTAATCACAAAATGACATTCTGATACCCTGCAATATTTGTGAACAATGCCAAGCTCTAGCAGCTACCTCATAGAAGTTGAGTTAATAATCTTGACATGGAAATCTTAATGTTGTGAAATCGTTAAAGTTATATAATATTGCCCATGCAGAGATAGCAATGAGTTAAAGCACTGTCTGGATACAGAATTTCTGGTTTCAAATAATTTAAGAATTCTGTCATTTGGTCTTACCCCTATTCTTAGCCAAATGATGTAATCAGTTCTGGACTGATGGGTACTGATTCAAAGGTCAAGATTATTTCAATTAGCAGGTTTGACAGCTTTCCAGAAAAACTAATTCCTTAGTATCCTAGAACTTTTGCTACTTCTGCTGATTAGTCATTATTGGTGCTAATAATAAAAAAGGTGTTCATGGAGGCACATTACATCACCTGTCCTGTTTGTGGCATTTTTACATTGAAGGAAACAATTACAGGTTGAGTTTCCCAGAAAGCAGATTCAGACTCAAAGTCCATTGTGCATGATTTTCTTTTAAGATGAGTACCCGTGGTATCAAACCTATAAAAGAGGGAAAGGCGTTGAATTGTGATGCTAGCCCAGAGATTTCCTTAGTTGACCGAAGTGAAGCTCTGAAGCTAGAATGGTACTTTAGCACAATCAGGTGTTAGGCACGGATGGCCAGGCATTAAACTGACACATCAAGTAATCACTGGATGTGGGCCTTTGGATGATGCCCAGGACGACATGACTTTGGGCCAGACAGCTCTCTGAAGCTGGTGAGACACTTGGTCCACTGGCTGTTATCCATTTTATTAGAGTACTAGTGCCCAGTGCATGGATTCATGCACATTGAAAGGAAATTAGTTAGAAAAAATATTTAATATTTCATATCACTATTTGCCCTTTCTTTATAATAGAAGTGTCAACCAAATTCATGATCAACAATGACAGATGGAAACACAAGTGTGCGATTGGTACCCACAAGAGCTTTATATACCAGTATATAGATAAACTTATTTAACTAGACCTGCTTTCTGATTTAGCTAAACTTTTCCAGCTCAGAGAAGCACTTCTCTTTCAGGTAATTGTCAGCAACACAGCAGTAAATATCAACACAAAGCAGATTATTATTGTAGGTCATGCAGGGAGAACAAAGGATAAAATAGTTAACTGCAGCAGTGTTTGACTATATTCTGCACAGTGGGAAAACCTGAAGTCATTTTCAAGGTTCACTGTTTCTTTTCAGTCGGATCAAGTTTCTAAACTTTCTAAATTTCTGTTTTCTGGCTAATGAAAAGAAAATAGGATTCTACTGAGTCTCCTATCTACCTACTCTAGGACTTCTATGAAGATCAAATGAGATGAGGCACTGAAAAAATGCTTCACAGACATTTGTTTAAAGTGTAAAATGTTTGCACTTGGCTATAAAGCAAGTTTTTTTCCTGGGCTGAAGAAACTATAAGGAGGCTAGTCACAAGGGAGAGGAAGCTGGGCATTGCTACGTGATGTCATTATCCAGTGCTCACATAACCATTTCTGGGCTGGGCCACATTTTGCACCATGGTGTCTCAGCAGTGTCAGATGCAATTTGGTGGGCTGTCGCTCTAGGGTGGTGGTGGGAGCTGTGTTCCACTTGGGGCAAGCCGAGTATTGCTTTGTCAGCGAGAGGTCTGCATTGCTATTTCTTTATAAATGGCCAGTGTGTATCACGGCAGCTCTTGCATTGACTGTCTGCACCCTGGTGGTCAGTGCAGATGATAGTGACTGGTCAGATGATTGACACTTAGCATATTAGCCTTTTATATGTATATATACATTTTCAAGCTTATGATATTATTTTTTTAAAAATCCTCACCCAATGATATTTTTCCATTGACTTTTAGAGATAGTGGAAGAGAGGGAAAGACAGAGAGATACATTAATGTGAGAGAAACACATTGATTGGTTGCCTCCTGCATGAGTCCTGACCAGGGCCAGGGCTGGGAAGGAGCCTGCAACAGAGAGGTACATGCCCTTGACCAGAATCAAACCTGAGGCTCTTTGGTCTGCAGGCCAATGCTCTATCCACTGAGTCAAACCAGGTAGGGCTGACATAATTTTTTATTCAACAAATACTTGCTGAATTGTGATTGTGTGTGTGTTCTCTGAGTAGAAGATACAGTAGTTGCCAAAAAGATGAGGTCCTGCCGAAACTGGTTTGGCTCATTTGATAGAGCAGTGGTTCTTAACCTGTGGGTTGCAACCCATTTGGGGGTCGAATGACCCTTTCACAGGGGTCACCTAAGACTATTGGAAAATACCTATTTCCCATGGTTTTAGGAACCAACACACCACTCCTCCGTGTAGCAAAATGTAGCAATGTAGTTTACTGTTGTCATATTAAGGCTGTTACCCATGCTACACCACGATTCAAGACAAAATTTCATTTATTTGTAATTAGAAATAAATATTTCACAATATATAATTACATTTTGTTTTTGTGATTAATCATTATGCTTTAATTATGTTCAATTTGTAACAATGAAAATACATCCTGCATATCAGATATTTACATTACAGTTCATAACAGTAGCAAAATTACAGTTATGAAATAGAAACGGAAATAATTTTATGGTTGGGGGTCACCACCACATGAGGAGCTGTCTTAAAGGGTCGTGGCATTAGGAAGGTTGAGAACCACTGGGATAGAGCATTGACCTGCGGACTAAAGGGTCCCAGGTTTGATTCCGATCAAGGGCATGTACCTTGGTTGCGAGCACTTCCTCAGTAGGGGGTGTGCAGGAGTCAACTGATCGATGCTTCTCTCTCATCAGTGTTTCTAACTCTCCCTCTCCCTTCCTCTCTGTAAAAAAAAATCAATAATAAAAAAAAGATGAGGTCCTTATCCTTTTAAACCTTGCTTGTATCGTAACTTGTGTGTTCCTCATAGTAGTTCGTGTGGAGGGAGGAAGAGAAGGAGTGTCCTATTACTATGGCATTTTCATGAAGTGATAAAATGAATAATCTGTAGGGCAGGATCTCATATTTAATAATAAATCCCTTTTTGCCTTATTTATACTTAATGCAAAATTTCTGTGCAGCTGATGTAGAAAACATGTATCCCAACATTAAAAAAATTTTAATATATATTTTTCTAAATCTGTAACTCCAAAAAAGAGTTTATATTTTTCAGCTTCTGGAAGTACAAATAAGAAAATGATTATGATTAATTTTCAGTTGATGTAAGAAATTTATATCACCATTTGTGTGTAATGCCTTGAGAAATTGAAGGTTTTTTTTTTCATTTTGATGAATGATCTAGAGGAAAAGAAAAGCAATAAAATCTGCTATTGCAAACATAAAAAATTATGAAAGAATTTAATGTATTATATTATATATGTAAAATAACCAAGTATTGAAGAGTGTTGCTCAAAATAGGCAAATGACCTGAATAGACATTTCTCCAAACAGTACATACAGATTGCCAATACTGGTAGACATATGAAAAGATGCTCATGGTGTTTATTCATCAGAGAAATGCAAATTAAAACCAAATGAGATATCATCTCACACCTGTCAGAATGGCTATCTACCTATATAAAACTCTAATATGCAAATAGACTGAATGCTAGAACAACAGAACAACTGAACAACCAATCACTATGACGTATGCTGATCATCAGAGGGTGTCGGCAGCAGGCTGCAGAGCACAGGACATGGTAGGCATCAGCTGTGATGGGATGGTGGAGCATGTAAGCAGAGGCACCAGACCAAGGTGGGGCGCTGGTCACTGTCATTGGGGTGAGCCTCTGGTGGTTACTGAAAATTTTTTGCTTCCACATGCCACGGTCCTGCCCGATGCTTGCACCTGCTACTGGTGCTGGCCATGCTCACACGCGCTGCCAGCGCTGGCTCCATTCACTCCATCAGTGGGTGCGAGTGGGGCCGGTGCCATTAGCACATGGGAGCAGTGGCAGCAGGAGCAGGGCTGCTGGCAGACGGGTCTGGGGCCTGTGACAGGAGGGGCTGGGAGGGGTGTGGAGGATGGACCAAGACTCACCCCTGTGACCACTGCAGCCTCACAGCACACAGTTCCTTTCAAGATGCACAAATTCGTGCACTGGGCCCTAGTCTCTAATAATAAAAGCATAATATGCTAATTGGACTGGATGTCCTTCCCTATGAAGCCAGTGTTGTTTTGGAAGCCCCGGTCCCAGGTGCCTGCCAGCAGCTGGAGGGAAGCCTGGGTTCTGAGTGCCAAAGGGAAGCTGGTGCCTGCAGCTGGGGGAAGGAAGGCCTACTCTTGATAGAATTTCATGCATCAGGCCTCTAGTTGTAAATATGTAAACAACAGGTGTTGGTGAGGATGTGGAGAAAAGGAACCCTAGTGCACTGCTGGGGGGAATGCAGATTGGTGCAGACACTATGGAAACAGTGCGAAGCTTCCTAAAAATACTAAAACTAAAACCACCTATGACCCAGCAATTCAATTCCACTTCTGAGAAGAAACACAAATAAATCCAAAACACTTACTTCAAAGAGATATATGCAGTCCTATGTTCGTTGCAGAATTTTACAATAGTCAACATATGGAAGCAACCCAGTGCCCATCAATAGATGATTGAATAAAGATATGATACATATAAAAATGGACTATTACTCAGTTATAAAAAAGAATGAAACCTTACTATCTGTGCCAACATGGATGGACTTAGAGGGTATTATGCTAAATGAAAGGCCTCAGAGATAAAAAGACAAATGTCAAATGATTCACTTATATGTTGAACCTAAAGGACAAAAATAAGTGAACGAATAAAACAGAAACAGACTAATAGATGCAGTAACCAAACTGAGGGTTGCCAGATGGGAAGGTAGTGAGAGGATGAGTGAAAAAGGTAAAGGGAATAAGAAGTTACAAAATAGTCCTAGGAATGTAAAGCACAGCAGAGAAAATATAGCCTTTAATATTGCAGTAACTATGTATGGTGCCAGGTGGGTACTAGAATTAGGGGAAATACTTCATAAATAATGTAGTTGTCTAACCACTATTCTGTACACCTAAAACAAATATAAAATAAAGGGCTCTATACTTATTGCATAGAAAGAGTGCTATCAACGGAACGCAAACCAGCCTATTTTCTATTTACTTCGTAGGGATTCTGGTCAGGATGAGGGATAGAAGAAAGAATAGGCTGCTGAGAATTAAAGATAAACTCTGCCATTGATTGTGCTAGTCTGAATTTTCTTCCCAAACTGCTAGAATGGGGTTCCTCCTCCCACACCCAAGGTTACATCAGATAGAGGCTCTTCGTTTAAATAAAATAAGAGCAAATAAACTTTTTGAATGATCACTTGACTCTTCATCCATATTATTCAGCATCTGTTGTGCAGCCAGGATTGATGCCTTTTGGTGTACAGGCTGGTTATGGCAAACATTCCTTTGCAATCTCCTGCTGTTGTGTTAGTTTTCAGTATACAGAGCATATCCCTAAATATCAAATCATTTAGACCACACTTTCCCTACAGAACCTAGAAAGATAATTAAAAGCATGCAAAACTACATTACATTCATATTACAGAGCTTAACTTTGTATTCATGAGATTGGAGTGACAATTTTTATAGCATTCGAGTTTATTGAATTCATGCTATGCATCAGACCATGTGCTAATCACTTTATGTATACATTTATCATTGGAATGTACATGTGAGGAACAACTCTTATTATCCTCATTTTATAAATGAACACTATGCTCAGAGAGATTAATAACTTCCCACAATCAAACATCTCGACACTGGTGAGCTAGATTTCAAATCAAGACCTCTTTGTTGCATTCTTACTTTTAACTACTTGCTTTCTGGAAACTCTGGAAATTAGGAAGTACTGTAAAACAACTTCCACCTCTCCTCTAAAAATAAAAATAAAACTCAGAAGGAAATTTTTATCATAAGAGCTTCCTGATGAATGCAGGGATGGTTTTTAGCTGAATATACATAATTATTTTCCTTTCAAATCAATTTAACCTATAAATAATGCAGCTCCAGCTAATGGGCTCTCAACTGGCCAAACATGAAGAGATATATTGCCCATATACACATCATAAAGAATGAAGATGAACCGTTTGCCTGGTTACATAATGTTGTCGTACAACATAAATAAAAGATTCTCTTGTTTTGGCAATTGTTCTGCACTGTTCTAAGTTTTGCTAAATCAGACTTCCTTCTAATCTAACAGATGCTAGCAGTTTAAAAGCAGTTCAAGAATCCTTATTTATATCTGGTGTTCATCTTGAATAAAATGGGCCAGCAAATGCAGAGGGAGAGGATAGGGAAAAGAATAACTTAAAAATGAAATTTATTTCCAGCCTTCTAAACACAGATTTCCAATAAATATCTACTTAGAGAACCATTTCATTAAGCTAACCGCAGCCAAAAACAAGTTCCCTGGTGTTTCTTTGAGCATTTCATTTTCTAAAATGAATCATTACTTTCTATGTTTTGACTTGACAATCCTTTCCTCCCAATTGTGTAATTTTGCCACTCAAAGTGCTTGCACTTCCAGAGAATTGTTCCAAGACATTTATGCTTTGGAATGAAACTCTTAGTATGGTGGCATGAGTTTGGTGAAGCCCCAAACCACTAAAGTGCATTGCTTTGTCCTTTAAAAAACTGGAGGGGGTCTTAACTTCCTCATTTCAATTAAAGTTTAGCAGCCCCTTAAGGCTCAGTCTGGGAGTGGCAGCAATGAACTTGTAATAAATAGGATGGATAGCTGTGACCCTGTGAGATTTCAGGGGAAATTGAAACCATGGCTTTTGAATCTCTCTTCTGTCTGCAACTGGGTAAATAACCCAGATATTTGCAAACTCATTCTTAACCATTCCACTCTCAAGTGATGAACCTTTACTAATGGACAACAAATGGAATGTGAAGAAAAAAATGCAGCAAGGTGTTAGAGGGAATGTGTTCAATATACAAACTTCACTCTTGTGTATCCAATGATACATAAGAATAACTCTCTCAAAACTCAACCCATCCCAATAGAATTTGGCTTTGGTGTCTTTGCTTAAACAGTCCAATGGAGAGAAAACATTGCATTCAGTTTACTAAAAAATGATTATATTTCAAACATGGTAACAAGTGTAGAAGGTGCACAGTTAAGAAGGCTATGTGTATTTCATCTTAATGAGTGACTCTCAGTATAGTAGCTACATATTTATCCTACCATTCAAAAGATCAGAAAAAAAAACCATAGAGCCATTTATCTAACATTTACTATATGCCTTACCTTACTGCTATAGGGTCAGTTATTAAAAGGTAGAAGTTTCAGCATGCATTAATGATTAGAGGGACTAGAGTTTAAGTTAGTTGTGGACAGAAACAACAATCATGGGATATTAGGGGACTTCTCTTTCTCACTGCCCACTGTAGCTCAGAAGAAACCGTCTCTTTCTCTAAAATAACTCCTCATTATACATCACATGGGTTTTGGTAGTTGAAGGTGACTACACCTTCCAGTCCAGAAGGTAAACATTTGATCCAGTACTAATAAGCAAGCCCAGCTCATTTCCATGCTGGGTGATTTTTTCTGGGTTGGACATTTGGACCTAGCTTGTGCCCTTTAATCATTGAACTATTGAGAAAAGGGCATGTCTTTCCAGCCAAAGATGTTAGACTGTTAGGATAGAACCCTGATCTGCTAGTCGCCACTTTTGCCACTTCTTGGAGAGCCAAGAAAGAGAATGCCAAATGGAGAATCAGAGTGAGAATTCTGATTTCTTAACTCAAAGCTGTGGATCCCACTGTTCCTAATGGTGACTCCCCCTGTGAGCTAATACACTTTCTCCCCCTCCCACCCTTGCCCGTGCAAAGCCAGCTTTAGTTGTATTGATGTCATTTGGAATAAAATTAATTCTGTGTAATTCATCAAATCAGCAAATATTCTAATCTATATTTTCATGAATTAAATAAGCTACATCTCATTTTTAAGAAAATCTACAAGCAAGCCAAGGTCTAGAACTCCCATATCTATACTTCCTTTTTCCATCCAGACAGAAAAAGTATAATAAAATATAGGCATTTCCTGACTGCCAATACCCATGCACACATACGTATATGTATAAACAAACAGCCATACAGAGCTGCAGTATCGTTCAGTGAATGCTTGCCAGGCATAACCACTCTAATTAAATCTACATTGGAAGTATACATATATTTTTTAACAACATGAGCAAAGAAATTATTTCCAGTTGCATTTTTACAAATTGCTCTCAATTATGACATTTATCTTCCATCTCAATCAAGTGTAATTTGCCAGAAAGATTGCAGAACGTATGGGCATTTAAAACGTGTGAGGTTTTCCTAACAGTCCCATTCTGCTCCCCTTCAAATTTTCCTACTAGGTAGGGATGGGATCGACATGATTCAAGCAAGCTCATCAACTTAAAATAGCTTCCTGACCACATAAACCACAAAAATAAGATGGCCATTTGCTAAGAAGCGTCATTGGTTCAGTTCACAGTGAATCAGTCAAAATAGCTTGAAAGTTTGAGGCCTTGTTTGATTTCAGGTATCTTAATGAAAAATGTATGTTGTTGTAAGATGCGCCAATCATTCATTTACTGATTGAGATACAAGA
Organism: Lasiurus cinereus; assembly: GCA_011751065.1. NCBI lineage: Eukaryota > Metazoa > Chordata > Mammalia > Chiroptera > Vespertilionidae > Lasiurus > Lasiurus cinereus. The sequence continues at coordinate 3,579,861 of JAAGEH010000088.1, read as the reverse complement.
GGGCAGTGACATAAGTTCTATTACTCAGGTCTGATAGGACCTTGGCTTCTAATCCAGCATGAGTCAAACCCTGGGCTGTGGACCCGTGATGAAGTTTTCACCATGCTGTGGCAGCATTAGAAAAATCAATACTGGAAAGTCAGGTGTTATGTTTTGTTGTTGTTGTTGTTGTTGTATTTTTAAAAAAGCTAAATTTATTTATTTAAAAGGATTTCCTACTATGATGTTCTGCTACAGTGTTTTGTTCTGGATAACAGCGCACAGAGCCATCTCTGCTCAAATTTTCTCTCACTGCTTATAGTTACTCTTGCATAAATTTCAACTCCAGGAGATTTCTAGATCTCTGATTTTCTTTCCAACTGTAGGCCAAATATTCCAGAAAGATAAGAGCCTAAAGGATCACTGAGGCATTCTTTCTTTTTTTGTTTCTGTTTTGTTTTTTTTACATGTATACATATCTTCCCATTGCCCCCCCCAGGCATACCTCAACTCCCCAGTGTCTTGTGTTCATTGGTTATGCTTATATGCAAGTCCTTTAGTTGATCTCTTTTCTACCCCACCTCTTCTTAATCTTCCTGCTGTAATTTGACAATCTGTTTGATGCTTTACTGCCTCTGTATCTATCCTTTTGTTCATCAATTTATAATGTTCTTTATTATCTACAAATGAATGATATCATGTGGTGTTTTTCCTTCATTGTCTGGCTTATTTCACTTACCATAAGGCTCTCCAGTTCCATCCAGGTTGCTGCAAATGTTAAGAATTCCTTCTTTTTAATGGCAGCATAGAATTCCATTGTGTAGATGTACCATAGTTTTCTGATCCCCTCATCTGTTGACAGGCATCTAGGCTATTTCCAAATTGTAGCTATTGTAAATTGTGCTGCTATGAACGTAGGAGCATAAATTTTTTCTGATTGGTGTTTCTAATTTCTTAGGATATATTCCTAAGAGTGGGATTGCTGAGTGAAATGGGAGTTCCATTTTTAGTTTTTTTAGGAAACTCCATACTGTTCTCCACAGTGGTTGCACCAGTCTGCATTCCCACCAACAGTGCACGAGGGTTCCTTTTTCTCCACATCCTCGCCAACACTTGTCGTTTGTTGATTTGTTGATGATTGCCATTCTGACAGGTGTAAGATGGTATCACATTGTCGTTTTGAATTTCATCTTTTGGATAATTGGTGACATTGAACATGTTTTCATGTGTTTCTTGACCTTCCTTCTGTCATCTTTTGAAAAGGTTCTATTTAGGTCCGTTGCCCACTTTTTTTTTATTGGATCATTTATCTTTCTCTTATTCAGTTGTATAAGTTGGCTGTAGATGTTGGAGATTAAACCTTTATCAGTGATAACATTTGCAAATATCTTCTCCCATAAAGTGAGCTTTCTTGTTGTTTTGTTGATGTTTTTTTTTGCTGTGCAAAAGCTTTTTATTTTGATGTAGTTCCATTTGTTTATTTTTTCTTTAGCTTCCATTGCCCTTGGAGCAGTATCAGTGAAGAAGTTCTTTGGTATTTCAGGCAAATGGTAATAAAAAAAAAACTGGGGTTGCAATATTTATATCTGACAAATTAGATCTAAAAGTGAAGGACATAACAAGAGATAAAGAAGGCCACTTCGTAATACTAAAGGGAACAATCCCAACAAGAAGAAATAACTCTGGTAAACATATACACACCCAATATAGGAGCACCTAAATATATTAAAAAAACTCCTGTAGGGTATTAAGGGAGAGATTGACATCAATACAATCATAGTAGGAGACTTTAATACCCCACTGTCATCAGTGGACAAATCCTCTAAAGAAAAAATTAGCAAAGAAACATCAATCCTAAATGACTCACTAGACCAGATGGAATTAATTGACATCTCCAGAACATTTCACCCCAAAGCCACAGAATATACATTCTTCTTCAGTGCACATGGGTCATTTTTAAAGATAGACCATATGTTGGGTCATAGGAAAAGTCTCTTCAAATTCAAGAAGATAGAAATCATATCAAGCATTTTCTCAGGTCACAGTGGCATAAAACTGGAAATCAACTACAATAGAAACAATAGAAAGAAATCAAACACATGGAGACTAAACAGCATGCTATTAAACAATGACTGGGTAACCAGAGAGATCAAGGAAGAAATAAAAAACATCATGGCAACAAATGACAATGACAACCCAATAATACAAAATTTATGGGACACAGTGAAAGTAGTCTTGAAAGGGAAGTTCATAGCTCTACAAGCCTACTGAAAAAAAAGGAAACAATGGTAATAAATTTCCTAACCCTACAACTCAAAGAGCTAGAAAGAGAGCAACAAGAAAAGTCTAATGTATGCAGAAGGAAGGAAATAGTAAAGATCAGAGTGGAAATAAACAACATGGAGACCAAAGAAACAACTCAAAAGATCTACAAAACCAAGAGCTGGTTCTTTGAAAGGATAAACAAGATTGATGGACCTCTAGCCAGGCTCACCAAGAAGCAGAGAGAGAAGACCCAAATAAACAAAATCAGAAATGAAAGAGGAGAAATAACAACAGACCCTGCCGAAATACAAAGGATTGTTTAAATACTTTTAAACAATATTATGAACAACTCTATTCCAACAAATTGGACAACCTGCAAGAAATGGACATATTCCTAGAAAAATATAACCTTCCAAAACTCAATCAGGAAGAATCTAAACACCTCACTAGTCTAATAACTATGGAAGAAATTGAAGCAGTCATCAAAAAGCTTCCAGCAAACAAAAGCTTGGGACCAGATGACTACACAGGAGAGTTTTACCAAACATTCAAGGAAGAATTAAAATCTCCTCCTCAGACTATTCAAAAATAATCAAGAAGAAGGAACACTTCCAAACACCTTCTATGAAGCCAGCATCACCCTAATACTGAAACCAGATAAAGACAACACAATGAAAGAGAATTATAGGCCAATATCTCTCATGAACATAGATGCCAAAATCCTCAACAAAATTCTAGCAAATCAGATCCAGCAGTACATCAGAATGATCATACACCATGACCAAGTAGGATTTATCCCAGGAATGCAAGGATGGTATAATATCCACAAATCAATAAACATGATACATCACATAAACAAAAATCACATAGTCATATCAATTGATGCAGAAAAAGTATTTGACAAAATCCAACACCCTTTCTTGATAAAAACTCTCAACAAGGTAGGAACCGAAGGGATCATACCTCAACATCATAAAAGCCATATATGATAAACCCATAGCTAACATCATACTTAATGGGCAAAAACTAAAACCATTTCCCCTAAGAACAGGAACAAGACAGGGATGCCCACTCTCACCTCTCCTGTTCGACATAGTTCTGGAAGTATTAGCCATTGCAATTGGAAAAGAAGAAGTAAAGCTGCCCTTATTTGCAGAAGACATGATACTGTACATAAAAAAACCCAAAGGACTCCATCCAAAAACTAATGGACTTAATAAATGAATTCGGCAATGTAGCAGGATACAAAATTAATGCCAAGAAATCTATGGTATGTCTGTACACAAATAGTGAAATTACAGAAAGAGAGACTAAAAAAGCAATCCCATTTACCATCGCACCAAAAAAATTAAGATACATCGGAATAAACCTAACTAAGGAGTTAAAATACGTATATGCAGAAAACTATAGGACACTGAAAAAAGAGATAGAGGCAGATATAAACAGATGGAAGAGCATACCATGCTCATGGATTGGGAGAATCAACATCATTAAAATGTCCATTTTTTCCACTATTGATTAGGGTAAGAAAGAGTTGCTCTACCTAGGGCTAACAGGAACATAATATAGATCAAGGGAGGTGGACAGATTCTTAGTTGGTGGACATGACTTGCCTTCCTGCTAGTCACACTCCTGTGGACCCCTCTCCAAGAATGATGATGGCTTCTCTGACTTGCTTCTGAATATGGCAAGGATGATGATGGGATGCCATTCCACCAAACTGCAGAACTTGTCTTACTAAAACTCACTTGCTGGCTACCAGGTTTTAGGAAGCAAACTACCATATTGTGAGCTGCCTGTGGAGAGGAATACATGTGAGGAACTGAGGGTGGCTTTAGTCACTAGCCAGCAAGAAACTGAAGGCCTACTTCCCGCAACCTGCAAACAGCTGAATTCTTCCAGTGACTGCATAAACTTGGGAGTGAGTCTTTCCACTCGGATGGGACTCCAGCCATGGCCAACACCTTTGCAGAGGATCCATCTGTGCCGCAAAATAGGCACCTTGTATTTATGCCAACCACTCACTTTAAACAAAACTTATTTAACTCTTCATCCCTCTTTATTTCCCACTGTACAGCCTGAAATGGGTTATTTAAATCCACCAATCTCAGCTCCCACATTTGTAAAGTAGAGACATAACCATTATCTTCCAGTGTTGCTCTAAGAACTATTTCTGATTCATTAATTCAACAAAAATTTATTGAGTGTTCAAAACATGCCAATCTTGTGTTAAACTAACAATAATAAAAATTATTGTGTTAAACTAACAATAATAAAAATTATTGAGTTTTAAAAACATTCCAATCTTGTGTTAAAGATTGGCATGTTTTTTAAAACTCAATAATTTTTATTATTATTTGCATGTTCAAAGTACGAGTGTCCCCCTTGCAGGACATTTGGTCCTATGAGAAACCTCCACAGAGACAGTTGATCCACATTGGTCAATCTCCTTAACCCTGTGTGCTCTTATCAGGTAGGCTGTTGAGGTAAAAAGAATTATTATGAGCAATACAGCCACAACACAAGTATTAGACCACTAAAACATAATAGTATTCTTATGTATTAATCCTGTAAACCAAAAAATATGAATAAATGTTCTGGGCTATTTGAACTCAAAGACATTTTCTTAAGTGTGAACATTTAAAAAACATGTATTTTTTATTGATTTCAGAGAGGAAGGGAGAGGAAATGAGAAATAGAAACATCAACGATGAGAGCCATTGATTGAGTGGCTGCCTACTGCATCCTCCTACTGGGGATCGAGCCCACAACCTGGGCATGTGCCCTTGACTGGAATAGAACCCAGGACCCTTCAGTCTGCAACCTATGCTCTATACACTGAGCCAAACCAGCTAGGGAAAGTGTGGACATTTTGGATAGGATCAAACATTAAGGGCCTGGATCAAATTCTTTTGTGACATTTTTGACAGGACCAAATGTCCAATAATCTAGTATGCGATACTGCCAAATAGGAATGTTTACTGTTTTAGAAAGGATTTGATGACAGTATCACAACTATTCATAAACCAACTTAGATGAGTCAAGCAGTGCTTTGTAAATAAGTAAGAATATGAAATCAATCTGCTATTTTTAGGAATGAGGAATTTGATAACACTATTGTCTGACAGAAAATTAATGCCAGGGATAGAGTTTGGCACAATGAATCCTGCCAGCCCAGGTGATTTCAGAAAACCAATATTTGAGTGATTCTCACAAGTCCCTTCCCATCATAGTCTTTCTCACAAAAAAATGTGTACACTCTGACCATGTGGAATATATACACAGATGACAGACTAGACTGAAAAGAGAAAATTTAAACTGCTAAAAAGAAAGAGAGGCAATGATGAAACATTTTAATGGAATGGTGTGGGTGAAAGGCATTTAATCTTTGAGACCACTGCTTAACTGATGCACATTTGTTATCCATGTGCTTCCACCTATTTCTTTAAATGTCTTAAAGAAAAATTGTTTCATAAATAATAATGGTATTTGAGAGTGAAAGAGGATCTGCTCAAGAAATGCTTGCGAATTGATCGCTAAAGGTGAGTTCAAAATGGGACTAGAGAGCATCATGGTAAAGAAAAGAAGTAAGTCAGGAAAGAAAGATGCCATATGATTTCACTTATATGTCAGACCTAAAGAACAATATAAATGAACAAATAAAACACAAACAGATTCATAGATATGGAGAATAGACTAATGGTTGCCAGAGTGATGGGGATTTGGGAGACAGTGAAAAAGGTGAAGGGATTGAGAAGTACAAATTGGTAGTTACAAAATAGTCATGAGGATGTAAAGTACAGCATAGGGAACATAGTGAATCAGCTATATATATATATATAAAAGTCAAGGGACTGGAATGATCAGTTGCTCTGATGTACACTGTGGCAGCCAACTGATGTGGTCTAGGCCCCGATTGGTTCCCCAAACCTCCAGCAGCCCCTCCCCCTGGCCAGCCTGGCCCCAGATTGGCCCCACCCCCACCCTGTTAGGGGCAGGGTCAGCTAACTGCCTGTGGCACTTCCCACCCACCCCACCCCCACTAGCCCGGCCCTGATCAGCCCCAATCAGGGCAGGCTGGCTGGACCCCACCTATGCACAAATTCGTTCACCGGGCCCCTAGTACTAATAACTATGTGCAGTACATCAGTGATGAGAGCCTGATGGGTACTGGAACTATCAAGAGCATCACTTGGTAAAGTAGATGATTGTCCAACCACATGAAATTAATACAAATTAATATTGAATGTAAACTGCAATGGAAAAACATTTTACATTTAAAAAAGTTTGGCTTTTTACTTTTATCCTACTTTCCATTGACATTTTCATATGCCATGTGGATTTTATCTCCTGTTCTTTCTCCTAATGATAAAAGTTGACAGGTACTGAACGTTACTGTGAGTCAGGAACTGCTCAAAGTGCTTTATTGCATCCACTCATTTAACTCTGCTTACAGGCTGTGTGCCATGATTAGTTCCAATGTGCAAGAGGGGAAACCTGGGCACACAGAGGTGAAGGTACTCACCCAAAGCCATAGTGTTGATAAGCGGTAGAGCCAGGATTTAACTCACAGTGTGGTACAGAGCGCTAGTTCTTAACCATTGTACTAAGTAGCCTCTCAAAATTATTAGACAGCTGTCTCCTCATTTACCTCTTAATGCACCTGTCGAATGCTTACACTGCATATGCTACTCTGCACACCCTTCATGTCACCACAGCAGTCATATTTTATTTTCTCTAAATACTCTGATGCCCATTTATGGCTCCAGACTCATCACACACCACTCTCCATTTCCTCTCTTAGTCTTGCTGACTTCACTCAGTCCCTCCAACATATGGTGATTTCTTCTGCCTGTCTCCAGGAAATGGTCTGTTTTCTCCTTCTTGGTATCTGTGTCCCCTTCTTCTGGTTCATGCCTACACTCTATTCTGGACTTGGCTTAAAGCTTCCTTCCTTCAGATACCTTTATGCAACTGTTCCCTCTCCACCTCCCCAATTCATACTCTTCTTTGTAGCATTTGGCACTGGTATGATTAATTCTAAGTTCTTATTTATATATAATCTCATATTGAATACCTCTCTTCCCCATTGGCCCCCAGGATCCCTAAGGACAGGACCATGTATTCCTATAGCCCCAGTGTGTTGCATGGCACCCTGCACAGAGCAAGTGCTCAGGTGATATTTTGGGATCTTATGGGCTGAATTGTGTCCCCCCACACAAAATCATATGCTGAAGTCCTAAGTCCCATACCTCAGAATATGACTGTATTTGGAAATAGGACCTTTAAAGAGGTAATTAAGTTAAAATAAAGCCATATGTGTGGGCCCTAATCCAACAGGTTTGGTGTCTTTATAAGAAGAGATTAAGACAGAAAAGCAGAACAATACACAACCAGGTGAGCACACAGCGAGAAGGTGGCCATCTGCAAGCCAAAGAGAAAGGCCGCAGAAGAAACTAAGTCTGCTGATATCTTGATCTTGGACTTCCAGCCTCCAAAACCATGATAAATTAAATTTCCATGGTTTAAGCCCCCAGTTTGTGGTATTTTGCTATGGCAGTCCAAGCAGACTGAAACACTGGGTAACTGGCACTCTCTATGCCTAACGGGCTTTTCTTCAACTATGAGTTCCATTGCTTTCTGGCTATCAAGCTAAGATTTCTTAATGTAGTGGTCGGCAAACTCATTAGTCAACAGAGCCAAATACCAACAGTACAACGATTGAAATTTCTTTTGAGAGCCACATTTTTTAAACTTCTTCTAACGCCACTTTTTAAAAATAGACTCGCCCAGGCCATGGTATTTTGTGGAAGAGCCACACTCAAGGGGCCAAAGAGTTGCATGTGGCTCATGAGCCGCAGTTTGCCAACCACCTCTTTACTGCATTCTGTCAATAGGGCTTTGTCTTCTTTTTCTCACTTCTTGACTCAAAGTAATTAATAGACTAGAATATATATGCAAATTTTTTGTCTTTATAGGTGGTATTTATTACTTCCAGCACACTGATTACAATGACATAAGCTTCCTTGCCAAGGTGCCCACTTTTAACCTCTATCTCAAACATTTTTTAATACGAGGCATAGAAGCTGTTGAAGAGCCAAGGAAAGAACTTCTCCCAGCTGCTGTGGGGTCCATAAATTCAAGTGAGCTCATTATTTTCTTTTCTGATGCATAATGTCGCTCTAGAAAATTATCATTTAATCAGCAGTAATGACTCTCATATTTCTGCTGCACTGCTTATTAATCTCCTTGCCCAGTAAAAAGAAGAAGTCTTTAGCAATGCAAATAAAATTTCAGCTTGTAAGCAGAGTTAGGGAAAAGGATGGATCTTACCCCATTCTTCCGTTGTCATACCTACAGCCTTTGAAACAAGACAGTAATTGTACTCCAACAAATGACTAAGATTTTCCATGGAAGGTGGTCAAAAATAGGAATTTTATAATAATATAAAATACATAAATAATTGCACCCCTTGGCCTATTTCAAATGTTAAACATTTATCAAAGCCTGTGATTTCACATCCTGCAAACCCTTACCTCTGCCTCCTCATTGTGCATCACTGTCTGACCCTCTGGCGTACTATGCTCTAGTCACTCCAGTGTTCTTTTAACCCCTTCCAACCTCAGTGCCTTTGTACATGCTGCTGCTTCTGCCTGTGAAATAGGACCTTTAAAGAGGTAATTAAGCTAAAATAAAGCTGTATGTGTGGGCCATGTTCTTTTCCAGATGTCAAGTTCTGGAGCTCATTTCACTGCCACATTCTGGGGAAGCCTTCCCTGAATTCCCCTTGACAAAACAGGTCCCATATTAGGTAACAAAATACGCGTGGTAGTTTTCTTCAGAGGACTATGTCACAATGACATTAAAATTTGTGTTCATAATAAATAACCTGTTAGCTATGTCCCTAATATTAGGAAGGACAAAAACGTAGGCCATTTCTTTTAGACTATCAATCATAAATGTGTATCCAGAGGATGCTGCAAAACATTTCTGTCCTGTTCCTATATGCATCATGCCATATTACAGTAATTTATTATGTTTGTGTCCTTTACGTGACTGAGTGCCCAAAGACTAAGGAATATTTCTGCTGAAATTTTCGTAATGTTAGCATATCCTGACCATCCTATATAGTAAAAGTCTAATATGCAAGTTGACTGAATGGTGGAACGATTGGTTGCTATGATGTGCATTGATCACCAGGGGGCAGACACTCAATGCAGGAGCTGCTTCCTGGTGGTCAGTGCACTCCCACAGGGCAGCCGGAAGCCAGGCTCACTGCTGGTGAGTGCAGCAACAGTGGTGGTGGGATCCTCTGCTGTTGAGTGCAGTAACAGTGGTGGTGGGAGCCTCTCCTGCCTCCGTGGCAGTGCTCAGGATGTCCAACTGCAGGCTTCTGGACTGTGAGAGGGTGCAGGCCATGCTGAGAGACCCCTACCCTCAAATTTCATGCACCAGTAATATTTCCTGAGTTTATCTTGGGTGCAGGTTGTACAAATTTTGGAAGTTGGCTTCCTTGCCTTGATCGAGTCCCCTGGCTTTCATCTTGTATTCCAGCTAGGTTTAAAATGTTAATCTTCTCTGTAAAATCAAATTTAATTATTGCAGTTATGTTTCTGTGCCCAGAGGTGAAATTTTTGTGTTCTCAAAAGTCAGAGTAATAAAGAACATAGTACAGTTACAAGGTAGGTCATTGATGCTTCTTGAAATAGAAAATGCACCTATCCTGTCTTCACAGATTCCAGGACTTTCACATAAAAAGCGATAGGAATCCACAGGAGAAGGAGGCACCAGAGACATATACTGTAATCAGGGACATAATTCACAGGGAGTTTATTGTATATGGAATAAACCCTGATACTTGCATATCAAGAGCCTTTCAAATTAACCAAGATACTTCAAAAATATTCTCAAAATTGGTGAAATTTGATGGATTAGTGAGATATTTAAGTAGTGTTTGGTGATGGATTGGATGTTGGGGAAATGAGAGAAATGGTCTGTTTTCTGGCTTTGACTAATTGGAAAGAGGTGCCAATAATCAAGAAAGGATACACTGGAGGAGAAGCATATTTTCACATTTCCCAAACCAAGAGGGAGGGCAGAACAATGGAAGAAAAAAGTAATGGGCATGACAGAAATCCAACTGGAAGTGATTAAGCATAAATTTGGACTGTGTTTGCTTTGGTAACCAAATCTTAATAAGGGTAGGTATTGATTTGGCCTCAGAACAATTGAAATGGGAACTCTCACACTCACAATTTTAGATATACTTAGTGTGTACTGACATGCCAGGATGTTAATTGTACAGTTCTGTATCACACACATGCCCATCAAGAAATAGGACATTACCATTAACCCAGAAAGGTCTTTAATATCCCTCTTTATGACATATGCTCCTAAAAACATTTAAAAGTATTCACAGCAGTTTTAATAATAATAGCTAAAAATTACTACAGTGGTACCTCGAGATACAAGTTTAATTCGTTCCGTAACCTTGAAGTGTGGGAAACTATGAGACACTAGAGTCGCAGTAAACTGGTGGGTCGTGTGCAGCTGGCTGATCCACACGATTACTGGTATATCAACTGTTGCTCCTATTTCAAAGCAAAAATCACTTGTATCTCAAAAATCTCGTATGTTAGGGCACTCGTATCTCAAGGTACCACTGTATTCCAATTTCTAAAATCATGACATTGTTTTGCTTATTGGAGAACTTCATATAAATCAGATTATATGATATGCACTCTAATGTCTGGCCTCTTTCACTGAGCACATTTTTTGGATTCATCCACATTGTTGTGCTAATAAAATTGTGTGGAGTTTTTTTAATTATCAATATTATTCCAGTGTGTATATGGTATAGTTTACATACCCATTCTCTTACTGAAGGACACTTGGAAGGTTCTAGTTTTTAGGATTATGATTAAGGCTCCTATTAATATTTTTGCAAAATGTGTTTTAGAGGCCTATGTTGTCAATCTTTCTGGATAAATACTTAGTAATTCCATGGCTACTCACAATATAAGTTATGTTTATTTAAAAAAACCTGGTAAATAATTTTTAAAGCGGTCATATTATTTTACAAATTCCTACCAATAGTGTTTGGGGGTTGTGGTTGCTTGTCAACACTTAGTGATGTCAGTCTTTTAATTTTAGTCATTCTAGTCTGTGTGTAGTTGTACTTCATAGGGTTTTCTTTTCTTTTAAAATAATTTTTACTTTTTAATTACAATTGACGTGTACAATATTATATTAGTTTCAGGTGTTCAAGCCTGTGTTTAGACATTTATATAACTTAGAAAGTTATCACCCTGATAAATCTAGTACCCATCTGGCACCATACATAGTCATAATACTAGAGGCCCAGTGCATGAAATTCATGCATGGGTGGGTGGGGGGTGTCCCTCAGCTCAGCCTGCACCCTCTTCAATCTGGGACTCCTCAAGATATGTCTGACTGTCCATTAAACAGGCAGTCAGACATCCCTCTCACAATCCAGGACTGCTGGCTCCCAGCTGCTCACCTGCCTGCCTTCCTGATTGCCCCTAACTGCTTCTGCCTGCCAGCCTGATCACCGCCAAACCACTCCCCTGCCAGCCTGATTGATGCCTAACTGCTCCCCTACCAGCCTCTTTGCCCCTAACTGCCCTCTCCTGCAGGCCTGCTCACCCCTAATTGCCCTCTTCTGCAGACCTGGTCCCCTCCAACTGCCCTTCACTGTAGGCCCAGTCACCCCCAACTTTCCTCCTCTGCTGGCTTGATTGCCCCCAACTGCCCTCCCTTATAGGCCTGGTGCTTCCCAATGGCCCTCCCCTGCTGGCCTGATTGCCTACAACTGCCCTCCCTTGCTGGCCTGGTCTCTCCCAACTTCCTTCCCTTGCTGGCCATCTTGTGGTGCACATCTTGTGTCCAAATGGGGGCAGCCATCCTGTGTGTTGGAGTGATGGTCAATCTGCATATTACTCTTTTATTAGATAGGATTAAGGCTTAGTACATGGGTGGGGGGCAGCTGGTTTGCCTTGAAGGGTGACCTGGATCAGGGTGGGGATTCCCTTGGGACATAGCGTGGCCTGGGTGAGTGGCCTATGGTGATCCTTAGCAACCCAAGAAGAGAGGATTAATTTATCTTCTACAATTGAAACTTTGTAGCCTGGAGCAGAGCCAAGGCTCCTGATTGCTCTGTGGTGGCAATCATTTCTGTTGGGATTTATTCATCTTTTATAATTGAAACTTTGTAGCCTTAGTGGAGGCTAAGACAGGCCAGGGCTGCAGAAGCTTGGATTCCTCCATCACCTGAGGCAACCCTAGCCTCCTGCTCTCTCCAGCTCTGTGGCTACTGCCATTTTTGTTGAAATTTATTTATCTTCTATAATTGACACTTTGTAGCCTTGAGTGGAGGCCTGGGCCCATCAGGGTGTGTGGCAAGGTTGGCTTCCTCCATCACTGGAGAAACCCAAGCCTCTCTCCTGCTTGCTCCCTGGCTGCAGCCAAATTGGTTGGGGTTAATTTACATACTCACTTCTGATTGGATTATAGGTGTGGCTTCTGGGCCTGGCTTGCAAGTGTACAGAGTGATGGTTAATTTGCATATTGCTCTTTTATAAGATAGGATTATTGACTATTCTCTATGCTGTACTTTACATGGCCATGACTATTCTGTACCGACCCACTTGTACTTCTAAAAACCTTTACCTTTTTCATCTATCTCCCCAATGTCCCTTCCCATCTGACAATCGTCAAAATGTTTTCTTTATCTATGAGTCTGTTTCTCTTCTGTTGTTTGTTTACTTTGATTTTTATATTCCACAAAAAGTTAAATCACCTAGTATTTGTCTTTGTCTGACTTATTTCATTGAGGTTTCCAGTGAAGCAACCTTGTCCTATAGTTTTCTTTGTGGAAAGTTTTAAAATTGAAAGTGCACATTCTTTAGTAATTATGAGATTTTCTATTATTTTTTGAGTGTTAATGACTATATTGTGTCCCCCCAGAATTCATATGTCACAGTCTTAGCCCTCAATGTGACTGTATTTGGGGACAGGGTCTTTAAACAGGTAATCAAGGTTAAATGAGGTCATAATAGTGGTACCCTAATCCAATACACTTGTTGTCCTCAGAAGAGAGGAGGAGATGCCAAGGATTCACATGCACAGAGAAAAGGCAATGTGTGGACATAGACAGAAGGTGGCCATCTGAAAGTAGAGGACAGGCCTCAGGAGAAACCAACCCTCCTGATCTTAGACTTTCTGCTTCCATATGTTGAGAAGATAAATTTGTTGATTAAGCCATCCAGTCTGTGTTATATGGCAGCCCTAGCAAACTAATATAGCCAGTTTTAGTAAATTCTCAAATGAATTTATTGATTTTATTTAAGGCATGAAACATAAGATTTTTGCAATATCTTACTTTTTTATACTTTGTTCTATACATAGTTTTTACTTTCTGAGATTGATAACTAAGATTTCTCTCTTTTTTCTTATCTGTTCCAATAAGATCTTATTAACTTTAATATAATCTTTATAAAAAGTAATCTTTGGCTTTTTTATATTCTCCAATTTGTTTTTTATATTCTCCAACAAGTTCTGCCTTTTTTTTTCCTACTAACTTTGGGTTTAATTATTGATCTTCTTTGAATTCTTATGGAAGAGTCACTGATCTTGTCACCTTTTTTTCTTTTTTAATACATTCATTTAAAACTATACATTTCCCTGTGAGAGCTTCTTTACCTGTAACCCACAAATATGTTATGTTTTTATTTTTAGTCAATTGAAAATATTTTCTAGTTTCACCAAAACCAGTTTGGCTCAGTGGATAAAGCATCAGTGTGGGGACTCAAAGGTCCCAGGTTCGATTCTTGTCAAGAGCATGTACCTTGGTTGTGGGCACATCCCTAGTAGGGGATGTGCAGGAGGCAGCTGATCGATGTTTCTCTACCATTGATGTTTTTAACTCTCTATCTCTCTTCCTTCCTTTCTGTAAAATATCAATAAAATATTAAAAAAATAAAATATTTTCTAGTTTCTCTTGTGATTTCTTCTTTGATTCATGGTAAGTTACATTAATTGTTTAATTTCCAAATATTTGGAGATTTTCAAAATATTTATTGATTTTCAACATATAATTCTAATCATACTCTATATAATTTAAATTCTTTGAAGTGTATTTACACTTTTTATGGCTCCAAATGGCCTATCTCATACGTATTAAAAACATTTATTTTACTATCATTGTATATAGTGTCTTTAAATGTCAGTGATATCAATTGGTTGAGAGTATTGTCCAGGCCTGCTGATATATATCTTATTTTTTTTCTGTTTTATATATTCTTGTGGGAGGTGTGTCAAAGTTTCCAACTTTGTGTGTTTCTCTGTCTTCGTTCCTTCCTTCCTTCCTTCCTTCCTTCCTTCCTTCCTTCCCTCCCTCCCTCCCTCCCTCCCTCCCTCCCTCCTTCCTTCCTTCCTTCCTTCCTTCCTTCCTTCTTCCTTCCTCACCAGAGGATATCTTTCCATTGAATTTTAGAGAGAGTGGAAGAGAGGGGGAGAGGCAGAAAGAGAGAAACATTGATGTTCGAGAGTCACATTGACTGGTTGCCTCCCAAACTCTCCTTGAGCTGGGCCAGGGATCGAGCCTGCAACTGAGGTATGTGCCCTTGCGTGGAATCCAACTTGCAACCATGGGCTGAGTATATATGGACCCATGCTCTATGCACAGAGCCAAACTAGCTAGGGCTCTTTATTTATGTAGTTTTCTCAAATTTTACTTTATAGGTTTGGGAGCCATTTTACTAGGCATATATGCATTTAAGATGGTTTTGTCTTACTGTCTAATTGACTCTATTATCAATGTGAAATGCCTTTATTTGTCTGTTGATAATATACCTTTCATCTTGAAGTATATTTCTAATGTTAACATTATCAAACCAGTTTTCTGATGCTTAATATTTGCATGGTTTTATTTTACTTTCAAATATTTTGTATACTTATAAATAAAGTGTACTTTTTTATCAATGATATTCTCTAGTGTTTGTATCTTTTCAGACAATATCTGCTTTCATTTTGATTCTTTACTCCATTTACATGATTAATTATTTGTTTTTATGTTTAAGTCTATCATCTCACTGTGTAAGTTTTCTAAGTCCCATCTACTTTCTGTTCCTCTGTTTCTTCTTTAATGTCCCATTTTGGTGTGAATTGAGTATTTCTTTTAGTATTCCTTCTTATCTCCTCTATTGACTTTTTTTTTCATTTTTTGTGACAAAAAGCTTTACTGTTTCTATTTGGTCTAAGGCATGTAAGGGGGTTCCAAGGTTGTTAAAAGGATGCCTAGTGGTTTCAGGAACAGGTTCAAACAGAAACTAGGGTTTACAAAGGGGCCCCTCAAAGGCCTCTGGGCTCCAAAGACTCCTACTTGTGCTTAAAGGTGAGCCTTTTGAAGAGATACTCACCCAGCCAGTCCAGCCAGACCCAGCCAGCCTGCAGAGGTTAGTCAGGTGGCCCCCATCTTCTTGATGAGTTGCACCTTCTCACCCA
The DNA here is from genome assembly GCA_011751065.1 of Lasiurus cinereus. Classification (NCBI taxonomy): domain Eukaryota; kingdom Metazoa; phylum Chordata; class Mammalia; order Chiroptera; family Vespertilionidae; genus Lasiurus; species Lasiurus cinereus. The sequence goes on along the minus strand of JAAGEH010000088.1, from coordinate 3,564,093 downwards.
GGAAGTGATTTTCCAGGAAGTCCCAGAGATGAGGGTCTGTGCTGGTAGAATTCAGGGCGTGCAGATCCAAAAGGGTCTGGTTCAGGTTTTTCTGCCAGACCATGGTGTTCTGAGTTTTACTCCACTTGTCTTGGGAAGGTTTCTGCATCTCCTGGAAGTGGGCGTGGCCACCTCAGTGCTGGTTTTGCATCCTTGGGAGCCCTGAGCTTCTTGGGAGCTTCTGCTTGGCCAACTCTGGGAAGAAGTGGCGCTTCCCTCCAGAGTCACACGTCCTGGTCAAAACAGAAGCCCAGAGGTAGGTGTAGCCCACAGATATCTGTTGGACAGGCAGTTTACAGTGGCCTCTATCTTGGTGGAATAATTCTGATGAATTTTGTGATGTCATGGTTGCTCAGCACTAAGGAGTTAGGCTAAAAAAAAAAAAGGTGTTGGCTGGTCTCAAGAGGCTCAGGATGGCTGAGATAGTTCTGAAATGGCGACTCATCTCCTGGAGTGGGCAGGCTGAAGTCAGGCTGAGACCCTGGTGCTGGGTCTGTCAGCTCTGACCCAAGTCTGGCCCTCTAGTACAGAGCGCTGCCTGTAGTGACCTCTATTGACTTTTAAGTTATATTTTCTATTGCTAATTATTTTTAGTAGTAACTTTATGGTTTACAATATATGTCTTTAAATTATTACAATCCACTTGTACAAAATATTCTACTTTTTCATAATCAATATAAGAATGTTAAAATGTATGGTCCATTTAATACTCTGATGAACTATGTAATCTTTTTATCATGTATTTTATTTTTACACTAAACTACACATTACACTATTAGATTATTTTTAAAGAGGCAGTCTTTTAAACAGGTTTATAAATTACATAGATAGTACATTAAGAATGATTTTTAAATGGTTGTCTTATTTATTGATGTATTTACTCTTTATAGTGTTTTCATTCCTCCCTATATGAGCAGATTATCTGGTATTATTTCCCTTCATCATTTTTAATATTTCTTGTGATGTATTGTTTGTTGAAACATGGTGTCTTTTAGTTGTTTTCTCTGAAAAACATCCTTATTTCACTTTTAATTTTGAATGTATATAGAATTCTAGCTTGACTGTTTTCCTTTCAGCACTTGAATTACCTTTTCATTGCCTTCAGCCTCCACTACTTTTTTTTATTAGAAGTCTGCTGCAGTTCTTCTTGATTGTTTCCACAGATGTAATGTATCCCCTCTACCCCACCCCTTGATGGCTTTTAAGACTCTGTATTTCAGTAGTTTGAAGCTTAGGTATGATTTTCTTTGTATTTGTCTTGCTAGGAGTTTGCTGAGATTTATGGATGTATGAATCCACATATGTGACAGGCAGAATAAAGTCCCCCAAACATTATTAGATTCCAATATCTGGAACCTATATATATGTAAGGTTACCCGACAAAAGATTACTAAACTTGCAGATGGAATTAAGATTGTTAATTAACTGATTTTACAATAGTTCCAACCTGAGAGAGAGAAGCTGGCTTGCCAAGACAAGCTGTGGCTATGAACAAAAGCAAGGTTGAAAAGCAGAAAAGAGGCCAAAGTATTCCAGCACAGGTGTCTAGAGTTAAAGTAATCTACAAAGACTATGAGGAGTATTAAACCCAAGTGGAGATGCTGATGTAGCCTGATGGAATGGCCTAATGTCATGGCTTGACCACCCATTGTCATTTGAGGGGCACAGCCTCCTCTCCTGTGAATGAATTTAGTAGGGAAGCATTAAGTAATCAGAGGCCTTTACCCCTGCGAGTTTCTAACCCACAGGGAACAGCTTCGGAAGGCAAAGTTCAGAGGAATACTCCAACAGCAGCTTGGGAGCTTCACCCACTTGAAAAGTTTGCTTGGCCTGTAGGATTAGCCATGATGCTACTGTGTGTTTTATAAATACTAAATAATTGACTTACAATTAGGAATATAAGTCCTTATGTTGACCAACTGTGTTATGGATAATATATGATCCCAGCCTGGAATATACCTTCCACTGCTCTCGCTGCTAATAATGGAGATTTGCCTACATAGTCTTTAAGATCACAAACTTGATTCATCCTTCATAACCCCCTCTTCATCTGGCTGTGCATTTGACTTGGGGAAGAGATCTGTCAGCTATAGAAAGCTAAGCCATTCTTTATTATCTCTCACAATAATCTCATTTCAGAAACATATGTTTCTAAATACCTTTTTTTTTCTGATTGCAGTCACTATGTGTTGTAGAAACTGGATGAAACTGGATGGAACATGAAGATAATTTACTAAGTATTTTAGATACAGTGGTGAACAGATATTATCATATCCTATAATACTATCTCCCATAAGTAATCACCAGAAACTTTTTTTCTGTTTTATTTTACTTTGGCTTTATCAGAATCATTCTATACATCCTGTTTTATAGTCCATTTTTAATTTAACAATGTTTCATAAAACTATTGCCATATCATTACCTAATTATTTTATGACTCAATAGCGTTTGTATTCCATCTCAGAAATCTGAGTCCTTCTTTTACACTTATTAACCAGTTTCTTGACCCTTCTTATCTAGAACATCTATCTAAGCCTCTCAGTCCTCTCAAACCGTCCCTATCACTCATAGCCTGTACCTGCAAGTCCTTTTCCATCAGTATTCTCAACTTCCCAGTCCTCTTATCAATTACCTGATGGCAAATAGGTCTGCCCAGTGGCTTCTTTATAAGACAACTCAGTTTCTCTCTGAAGCAGATGGCTTGATTCAGACATCTGCATTTTGAATGGAGTTAGACTCACAACCATTGACACAGGATAAACTCCCTGAAAATATGATAAAAGTATTTCTGGCTGTAAAATACTCTTTCAGTCAGATAGTTTATTGGAGCAAATAATTACCCATTGCAAACCTGATTCTTGCTCCCATGTAGTTCATGCAGATGAGGTTCGTGCATATTTAAGAACAAATTTCAGCTTTGATTACTCCAGAAGAGAAGTGGTTTCTTTGGAAAGAACACAAAATGTGAAACAACCTTGGCTTTCCAATTCAGATTGTGGATTTTTAATTAACTACTTGTAATGGAGGGGAGAAAGAGAGAGAGCGCATGTGCTGTTAATGAAGTTGAAATAATGGCACCCTTGCTTCAATCATCTGGGTATTCATTGAGGCTAATGTCCAAGGATTTTATGTATTTATTGGTTTGATTGTTCTTCTGTCTTTATTTATTTATGTATTTTATGTGGAGACAGAGTCACAGTCTTTTGCTCATACCCTTCCTCTGGCAATTGAAAAACCCTTGATTATCCCCAGACCATGAGCTGAATCCTTGTTCCGTTCACAGGGCAGCAGGGATGGAGAGCTGCTGAAAAGTTCCAAAGGCATCTTAGGGTCAGACTGGAAGTAGCCTGGTATCTCTGAGCTAACAAAAAGCCTCAAAACCAATTTGGGTAGATAATGCTAACCATCAATCAGTCAAAACCAATAAACATTTCCCAGTGCCTTCTATGTACAAAGGCCTTTCTCAGAATATTTGAGCTGGGTGGACTGTGGAGGCCATCTCTACTTTGCAAAAAAAGACAGAGTCCATCTGTGAAAGGGAAAGGAAATTCATTTTTGCTGAATGAACATCTATTTTCCAGGTTATTTCATCCAACTGCTACATTTCATTTTTTCTTTTTTCATTTTCATTTTTGGATGAGGAAGCTACTACTAGAGTTTCAGAAACTTGTCCAAGATCCCCAAGGTAATCAGTAGCCCCATCATGGCTTGCAAGAAGTAGCTCATTCGTCTATCTCTTAAAGAAACAGTGGATATATCAACAAGGATAAACAAATGAAGGAGGCACTGCTCAAGAGTAGGGACTGGGTACTAACTTAACCAACTATCTACAATACTCTAGGTCTCTTTCTTTAAAAAAAATTCTTGAATTTATTGAGGTGATATTGGTTAATAAAATTATATAGGTTTCAGGTGTACAAATTATACTTCAGGATTTTTAATTATATTTTTGTCTCTGGAAAGAATCATAAGGTTCCTTTAGGCATTCCAAAACAGAGAACTGAACTTAAAAGTGGAAAGTAGACCCCTAAACCTGCCTTTTCTGGTATCTAAATATAATACTTTTCCTTTAAAAATAATTTTGAAGGAAGGTAAACCTTTAAACCTACAGATTTGAAGCTTAACCCTGTATTTTATTTCTCCTGGCAACAATTGCAATGTTCCTAGATTTATGTAGAGAAGAAAAAAATATATAATTCCTCTATCTAAAATAGACAAAACTATAAAAAGGAAGAAAAAAAAAGGACTTTGACCTTTACCGTTAAAAGAGGAAAATAGATTTGGGAATGTAACATTCATTGTCCAATTCTCTGAGAATTTTGGAAGGTAATTACAGAAAAGCATTTGTATAATCAAAGTACTTAAAATTAAGTATAAGGCTTAGACAGCTTCAATACTACTGAATTAAAGAATCTTTTCAACTCACAGTAATGGATGGATGATGAAGGCTTAGAATTTCAGGAAGCATGGAAGGGATGACAGCAAAGTGCTTATTGACTAACAGGAACTTGTCAGTTGGGAAGGGGACACGTTATTCTTAATCAGTTTCATTTCTTTGAGGCTTGCTGCAAAAGCGAAAACAGAATTCTCAATTTCTGTATTCTTCAGCAAATTGCTAATTTGGGGCTAATTTGTAATGCGTTTAAAATGAGGCTCATATCATATTTCATATGAAGTGTGGTGATACTTATTAACATGCCAGAAAATACTTTATCTGACAGCAATGGGGAGAAGAAGGCTTTTGAATCTGAACAAACATCAGCACAATAGTTATTGAGCTTATGTGACTGGAATACATGATGGCCTGAAATAATGGGTTGACCCTGAGACATCTCCTTCTTAAATTTAGTTGTTGGCATTTGCTTATTGCTCCAATGGTTTTGGCTCCCTGGTGTTTAAGAGAGAACAGCCAGAGGACAGAACAACTCAAGATTTCAGAAGGACCAGCCAAAGATAAACTTAGAGCAGTGATGCTCCTGAGTCCTAGATTCTCTTCTCCTTGAAACACATCTGGTTTCTCATTCTATGCAAATATATTAAGCTTTTTATCATTATGATTTTAAATAAAATTTTAAATTATTAAAGACCATATGCTTAGTGTATAAAACCTGAAAAACTATATCTAAACAAAGAGAACAATATAAATATCTTAGTATTTTTATTCTATTTTATCAAAGGTCTCCCTCTATCCCACCTACTCTTATTCCCCACCACACCATAGTTGATAGGAGGAATGGAAATACAGGGATTGTAGTTATTTAATATTATATCCCAAGTATGTCCCCATGCCAAGATTTTGTGGAAATATTGTTAATGGCTATTTGATTATTTGATTGCAATTTATGAGACTATTTCTCTACTCTTGGATACAGTCAAATACTTAGCAAGGTATATGAGTCATGATTTTCTCTATGGACTCCTGTGCTATCTTTCAAAATGTTGATATTGCTTGAAAGTCTATATTTGGCTCCTCTTATGTTTTGTCTTTCTCTTTCATTGATTTTACCCATTTCCTTTTTTTTTTCAATCAACCCTCTTATATGCTAGTGACTCCCTATGTGCTTGTGCTCAGACCTCTTTCCTGAGTCTAAAACCCAGATGAGAGAATAACATAAAAACAGTGTAGAGAGCCTGACTACCATAATGAAGAACTTGACCCTTTTTTTGTGGATAACGGGGAGTCACTAGCAGGTTTTGGTGTTTGGAAGCGCCATGATGAAAGCTTTCTGAGGGAGGAATGTGGTGAGGAATGTGGAGAGGAAAAGAGAGGGATAAAAAGTCAAACATCGATGAGAGAGAGACATCGATCAGCCGCCTCCTGCACACCCCACACTGGAGATGTGCACACAAGCAAGGTACATGCCCCTGACCGGAATCGAACCTGGGACCTTTCAGTCCACAGGCTGACGCTCTATCCACTGAGCCAAACCAGTCTCAGCAGCTTTGTTGTCTATCTCACTCCCTGTCTCTCATGCCTGCCCAGCATAAGCTACTGCTGCATTAGCCTTTATTGCAGGGTACAGGTGCTGAGAGAATTGTGCTAAAGAAGGAAGGACTATCATTACTTTTCCCTAGAGAGCCCCTTTCAGTTAAAATCAATACCTTTTAATGCTTCACACTTTTCCTTCAGAGTAATGGCTGTGTTTTTATTTGTGTGACTGTGTGTAGGTACTAGTGCCCCAGTGTACAGTTTCATGCACATTGAAAGGAAATTAATTAGAAGGTAGCCATGGGGCAGGACTGGGTGAGGCAGGCCGGACATGTCTGGAGCCAACTTCCCTCTATCCCTCCTTGGCCTGCCACACCTGGGGTGGCAACATGGCTTGAAGGGCCTCTGTGGAGTGGGGTCCCTTGGCCTGGCCTGTGGGGATTGGTCTGAAACCGGCTTTCCAACATTCCTTGAGGGATCCCAGATTGTGAGAGGGTGGTTCTTGGTGATGCACCCCAGAATCGGGTTCCCTCCTCTCTGGTTCTGGGTTATGTCACCTGAGAATCATTGCTGCCAAGTCACTGCAGCTTGGCAGCTCATGTGTTGAGCATCTGCCCCCCTGGTGGTCAGTGCACATCATATTTCCCAGATAGTCAAACTGTCACTTAGCCTTTTTTATATATAGTGACACTCTTCCACCATTTGACTATAAGATCCAGGAAGCACAGAGCATGCAATTTTTATTATTATATCCCCAGAACTTGATAAAAAATGATTAAATAAACCAAGCAATAACTATGATTTCAAATTTTTCATCCAAATCCGAAACTTCTGAGGTCCAGGTTGTCAAGAGCTAGTCTGTTTCACCCTGTGGGGGTTGAGCACTAGTGAGTAAGCTCTAACTGTATTTTTCCAGTATCCTCTCATATTCTCATTATGTGATGACAGAAGAATGTATTTGACATTAAGTAAGATAAAATTGAATTTCATTAATCTTCTCATTTACCATATTTATGATTTTTTTCATTTAATTTCTTCATCCCAGTTTTGTAGATTCTAAGTAAAATATCCCTCTCTAGTTCATGGTTCTCAGAACTACAGATGACCTGCCCTGTTTCATGGTGTCCCAAATAAAGCAAGGGTTCTGTGACACCTCTCACACTCACCCGTCTCTTTCCAGAAGCTTCTTTGAAGACGAGCTGAGACCAGTAGATTAGGAATTGTATTTGAGCAGCACTCTTGCTTTTTACAGTGACATACCCAGTCCTAGTAAAGAAAGAATCTTGAGCCACATGTTACAGTTAAAGAAAATGAAGCTCAGAGAAACTAAATGAACTGCCCAAGTTCACACAGCCAACAAGCAGTCTCATTCCAAAGCCTATACAGTGACCTCTTATATTAAAGAGCTGTTTGAGTCTGCTCAATTTCAGTTTTTTTCCAGTGAACGATGGGTTTTCCCTGCCCTGTGCAGTCATCGTTAATCCTTCCAGGCAGCTGAGAAGTATCTTAATCAGGGCCTGTGACCCTGTCATTCATCCCTTTTCTTACTGTTGAGTTAACTAAAGGCACCCTAAGGAATGGAAATGGAACTGCTCTGGATTTTAGAGGAGCGGATCTAGCCAGAAACTACCCGGAGACCCCACAGCTAGCCTGAGATAATGCTTTTCATAGCTTGAGATGGTGCATTTTTCCCTCTCCCTTTCTCTTCTCTCTCCCCTTCCCCATTCCCCTCCTCCTTCCTCTCTCCACACCTTTTCTCTCTCTGCGTCAGTCCACTTGGTTCCTTTATTTTGGGTGGAAGAATAAGATATAAAGGATATTTTTTCATTTAATGTTGTTTTTGCTGATAGGCAAGTTTATTTAAAATTGACTTCTGAGGACTTACAGGAGATTTTACAATTGGGCACTGCAATAATTTAAACTGTATCTTCTAAGCATTGAACTTAAATCTATATAAATAGTCATGGTGGAAAACTCATTATTTCTTAATTACAGGACATATGAGTATCTACCTTTAAATATTCTCCCAGGGGTTAGAGGAACATTGTGTTTAGAGGAAAGTTTCTGCTTCACCTTTCTTCTAGAAATGAAGTATCATAATCATTAGTTTAAAGTAAAAATGGGACGAAAAAACACACTGGAATAAGAAGACATGTTTCAAATTCTTTGGAGATGAGCCAGAGGAGAACTGTTAATTTATTTTTGTAACAATTCTTTTACTTGGAATAAATTCTAAAGGAGAGTCAAAAACTACTGCTGATTTTATTCCAGGTAGAACTGCAGGTTAAGCAAAACTTGTCCTATAGCCAAAGAAAAAATATAGGAAAGTTAACTCTGATCTAAGTTGGACTAAAACAAGTAGCATCTCAATAGTTTGATTAGATATTAAATTTTACATCTATAATAATAAAAGCATAATATGCTAATTAGACTGGACAGCCAAACGACCTTCTGGACATCCTTTCAGACTACCTTCCAGATGAAGCTGTGGCTGTGAGGTGCAGCAGAGGCTACAAGGGCCAGCCGAGGCTGCAAGGGGCTATGAGAGCTGAGCATGAATTTTGTGCATCAGGCCTCCAGTATCCTATCTAATAAAAGAGTAATATGCAAATTAACCATTACTCCACAACAAAATGGCGGCCCCCATAGCCACAAGATGGCGGCCCCCAGTCCTCTCAGCTCTGGCAGAGTAAGTGATTTGGCGGAATGCTGTCCAGAGGCACTCCTGACTCTTTATAAAAAACAAAAACAAAAATTCACTTCCCACAGAGCGATCCCATCCCAGCTCCAGCCTAGGGTCTCAGTCTGGGAGGTGCACGTGGCCCTATGGATCCTGTCCCAACCCCAACCTGGGGTCTCAGCCACTGAGTCACACCAGCCAGGCAGATATGGAGGAATCTTAAATGTTTCATATATATATTTATATTATTATTATTATTATTATTATTATTATTATTATTTTTATTTTACAGAGAGGAAGGGAAATGGATAGAGAGCAAGAAACATCTACAAGAGAGAAATATCAATCAGCTGCCTTCTGCACACTCCCCACTGAGGTATGTGCCCCCAACAAAGGTATATGACCTTGACTGGAACCGAACCTGGGATCCTTGAGTCTACAAGCTGTGGCTTCATCCACTGAGTCAAACCAGTTAGGGCTGTCCAATATGTTAAAAAACCCTATCTAATAAAGAAGTTATATGCAGGGGAGGGCATTTGGGGGTGACCTGGCTGCCAGGGGAAGGCAGTTGGGGATAATCAGACTGGCAGGGGAACAGTTGGGCATTGATCAGGCTGACAGGCAGAAGTGGTTAGGGGCAACCAGGCAGGCAGGCGAGCAGTTGGGAGCCAGCAGTCCCAGATTGTGAAAGGGATGTCTGACTGCCTGTTTAGGCCCAGCAGTCGGACATCCCCTAAGGGGTCCCAGATTGAGAGGGTGTAGGTTGGGCTGAGGGACACGCATACCCATGAACGAACTTCGTGCACCAGGCCTCTAGTTTGTATAATGTTCATTCTATTATTTAAATCCACTTGAGACCTTCCCTGCTATACAGAAACTTAATATACTACATGTTGAGGTTAGGGACTAATTTAAGTGAAAACTCCCTTTGGCACATCCTCCCATTCCTGTGTATGTGAGCTGGAGAGTTGCATCAATTCCTCCTTCGTTTTTCCAGTCCTGGGGTATATGGTCTCATTACAACCTCCCTCCTATTTATTCCCTAAAACTGTGTTACTGCATATTTTTGTCTCCTCATTTCAGGCCACCATGCCAACCTCTCAAGTACTTTGAATATGTTTATGAAGCCCCTGCCACCTGCCCAGCCCTGTAATAAGTGATGGAAATAGAGTGTTGGACAAGAGAGAGGTGGTCCCTGTTCTCACACAGTTGTTTTGAGTAAGCAAATTAGAGATGAAATAAATGTTAGCAAAAAGTTGGGATTAAAATGAAGCATATATAAACAGGGGGAACCAGAAATAGGAACTATGCAACTGTAGGGACATTCATAGTCCTCTTTTGGAAGTCTTAGGACAATACAGCAGAAATAGTAACAGTAGCTAATTATAACAGTAACAACAACTAGCATTTGTTATGTATTTTCTATCTGCAAGGCATCAAAGTGACAAACCTTAAATGCATATTCCTATGTGAAAGGACACTCCCCACTGGGTATGTGTCCCCAACCAATCTGGAAAGGCTGTATATACGACTCCAACTACATGACATTCTAAAGAGCGAAAACTATGGAGACAGTAGAAAGGAGTGGTTGCCAGGGGTTGTGGAAGGGGAGATGGAGAGGGAGGAAAGAAGCATGGGATTCTGAGGGCAGTGAAATCCCTCTGAGAGATACTGTAGTGGTGGGTGCATGTCATCACTTGTTCAAATTCAGAAAATATGTAATACAAAGAATGGACGCTAATACACACACACACACACACACACACATACACACATACATACATACTATGGACTTGGCTTATCTATTGTAACAACAGCACCATCCTACCTAATAAAAGAGTAATATGCAAGTTGACCATACCCCTGTTACACTCACAAGCCACTCCCACCAGCCAATCAGAGCAAGTATGCAAATTAACCCAAACAAGATGGCTACGGCCACAGAGTGTAGGAGAGAGACCTTGGTTGCCCCTGGCGATGGAAGAAGCCAAGCTTTCTGCAAAGCCTGTCTGGTGGAGGTTAAGGTCACAAAGTTTCAATGGCTGTGCAGGCAGAAGGCTTGGCTCTATACCAGGCTACATAGTTTCAATTGTAAAAAATAAATAAATCCCAGATACCAGGGCCTCTACTTGGGTTGCTGGGGGGCATGGCCAGCCTGCAAACTACCCCAGGCCCCTCGCCTAGGCCACCCCACACCCCAGGGGAACCCCCACTGTGATCCAGGACACCCTTCAGGGCAAACCAGTTGGCCCCCACCTGTGCACCAGGCCTCTATCCTATCTAATAAAAGAATAATATGCAGATTGACCATCACTCCAACACACAAAATGACTTCCCTCATGTGGTCACAAGATCCTGCCCCCATGTGGACACAAGATGGCCACCACAAGATGGCCAGCAGGAGAGGGTAGTTGGGAGGGACTAGGCCTGCAAGGGAGGGCAGTTGGGGATGATCAAGCCTGCAAGGGAGGGCAGTTAGGGGTGACTAGGCCAGCAGAGGAGGAAAGTTGGGGGTGACCAGGCCTGCAAGGAAGGGCAGTTGCGGGGGACCAGGCCCACAGGGTAGGGCAGTTAGGGGCAAACAGGCTAGCAGGGGAGCAGTTAGGCATCAGGCTGGCAGGGGAGTGGTTAGGGGGTGATCAGGCTGGCAGGCAGAAGTGGTTAGGGGCAATCAGGAAGGCAGGCAGATGAGCAGTTGGGAGCCAGCAGTGCTGGATTGTGAGAGGGATGTCTGACTTCCCGTTTAGGTCCAATAAACAGGCAGTCGGACATCCCTCAAGGGGTCCCAGATTGGAGAGGGAGCAGGCTCGTCTGAAGGCCCCTCCCTACCTCTCCTGCACAAATTTCGTGAACTGGCCTCTAGTACTAATATAAAAGTTAATTAGGGAATTGGTGGCAAGAGTGAGATGGTATATTACACTGTACTTTCTGGTTTTCTTTTGTAAACCTAAAACTGCTGAAAAGTTGTGTATTAATTAAAAAAAAGAAACACTCTATGGAGGAGGCACTAAAATTAGCACAGTGTTTCAGGTGAAGAAACAAAGACTCGGAGACTTACCCAATTTTCCACAACCAGTGAGAGATGGAACTAGGGCTTGAATCCACATCTGTCTAAATAGGTGCCTGTTCTTAATGTCCAGTAAGACCAGAAACACCCCATCATTTCTGCACCCCATTTCTAACTTGCTCTGCCCTCTCTCTTCCTTCTTCAGATGTTAATGACCTCATTATTCTTGTGGGCATTTGGAATAGAAACTCAAAATATATTTTTTTTCCTTTCTCTCCCCAAATCCCTACAGCTGCAATCTTTCACCACACCCCATGGATTTTCCTTCCACTGTGTTTCTTGAGCCCACCTTCTCTTTCACCTTCTCTAGCCATCTACCACTGTGTTGGTCCACATAACCATTCATTCTTCATTTCCATCACATCCTTGGACTTCACCTGCTTCTGGGCTCCTAGTTCCTCTCTTCTGTTTCTTTATTTCCCCATATTAACTCCATACTTATTATTCTAATAATTATTCAACACCATGCCAGGCTCTTGACACTCAATGAAGAGTAAATGTTTTTATGAAGATGATGATGATGATGATGATGATGATGATTACAATGATGACCATGATACATATTGAGGAAGATCATATCTTCCCTTAAGCTCATCTCCCAAAACATCAAAGCAATATTTGGGTGTCAACCCTAAAAACTATGGTGGACTTTACACTTTCAGTACTGGTACTCTCCCTTTTTCTGATTTGGGAAAGATTTACCTAGAATCATTTTCATTCTCTTAACCTTCCTCATACTTCCATGAGTAGTCATTTTATTAGTGTCTTCATTTGAGTCATGGGGATGGGGGAGGAATTCTGTTTCCTGCTGGCATGCTCATTAATGAGGATATTCAATGCCTATTTGCAGAACTGATTTAGAGCTGAAAGGCATTTCTATATTTTGTTGTTATATTTGTTCAATTAGCATAAACATTACACAACAAAAACAAAGAGGTTGAATGCTTTTCAGTTATTACTCTAAATTCCTATTTTGTGTTTTGTTTGAAAATACTCTTTTTTTCCCTGAGAAAGTATAATTTCATTTTAAATGCATGATTTATAACTTTGTCATATTTGTCAGGTTTTATAAAATGGTCTCTTAGCCATTCTTCACTTTCTAAAAAAAATTCCATAAATGGAATAATGAAAATAAATGGGAAATAGTATGTAAATATATAGCTATCTATCTATCTATCTATCTATCTATCTATCTATCTATCTATCTATATATGAAAGCCTAAGTGACTGTCCAACCAGTAGCTACGATGTGAGATGACCACCAAGGGGCAGACGTTCTGACTGGTAGTGGTGATGTGCAATGACCACCAGGGTGCAGATGCTCAATGCAGGAGCTGCTGAGCTGTGTTGTCTTGGCAGCTGTGGTTTTCAGGTGATGCCCCCAGAACCAGAGAGGAGGAAGCCCAATTCCAGGGTATGTCACCAAAGAACTGCCCTCTCGCAATCCAGGACACCTCAAGGGTTGTTGGAGAGTTGGTTTCAGCCCAATCCCTGCAAGTCAGGCTGAGGGACCCCACCTGTGCACGAATCTGGGTCTCTAGTTATATAGCTGTTTCTCTGGATCACATGTAGAAGTTAAATCATGTCATTTAAGGATCCACAGCACTTGCTAAATATAAAAATATTTTATATTTCCAGTATTGTCACTGGGATTATTGGAATAAGGTTTAACCTACTGCTCGCTAAGTGGTTCAGTTGTTTTCTCTGATATATGCTGGGGTTAATTCCAGTGCATCCAGTTGCTCACATTTTTCTCTCACAGGCACATCTGTAACTTTTACATTGATTACCTTGATCATGGCTGTCACTTGGACCATTTTCAGGGAATTTGTATGTGAAAATTAAATCCTACACATCATTTAGTGGGTGGTTACTGCATTCTCTTGTAGAAACGTTGGTCGAGCCCTGTCACTTCTAGTTTCAGCATCCCATCTGTGGTGTGGGCAATAATACCTTCCTGTATACAAAACATAGTGCAGAGCATGATGCAAATGTAAGGGATAGCCATTTAATTCTAGTGTGATTTAAGATCTTATGGTCCCTGGAGAGTCCAAATACTGTGAAAAATATGTCAGCTAGTCTAATCTAGAACTCTAACCTTAGAAAATAAGCCACATGGTTGTGTGTGTGTGTGTGTGTGTGTGTGTATGAGAGAGAGAGAGAGATAGAGAGAGAGAGAGAGAAGAGAGAAGAGAGAAGAGAGAAGAGAGAATTAGTTTACATCATCCTTGGTTTCCTTTTTCTTTTCCCTTCCTTTGGTTAGCAATAATAATTTTGCAAAATGAAAAATTCCCTAAATTGAGCATTTTCATTCATGTCTGTGGTCCTCAAGAGGAAAACTTGGGAACTTGGGAGATATATTCCTGTTTGGTATGACTTTGCTTTATACATTTCAGAACCATTATGGGAAACTTCCTGTTGTTGTGTTGGCTTTAAGTGCGACAGCCTTTCTTTTGAATATTTCTCTTTTTTCCTGAAGAATGTTTCATCCTGATTTTTCTCAGCTAGTACTCTGGTATTTATGGCCTAAGTGTTTCAGTAAATACTGTAAGAAACCATGTTCCCAGGTAAAGCTTGTTCCCAGGTAAAGCTAAAGCTAAGAGGGAGATGAGGAATCTGTATTGTTAAGTTAAATAAACCCATTAGCTGGGGAATATAAAGAAAAAAGAGATGAAGTAAAATGCGTTCCGGTTAGATGACCCTGCACTCATGTGTTGTTAAATAGTTGATTATGTGTAACAAATTTTTTATTCTGAACTCCTTTTCTCTATATCTGTTCTTCATATTTTGAGATCAAAATTCTCTCATTTTTAAAAAACAGGTAGTGATTAGAGAATAACAAGAGTTAGTCCAGAAAGGCTAACTGCTATAATAGGAACAACAAAATATTTTAAATATAACAAAATATACATCTATTTGTTACTGATGTGATGGTAGCTTAATGTGGTTGGTGGGTGGCAGAGGGCTTTTGTTCCACATATCCATTCATAGATCAGGTCCTTGCATCCTGTGTTCTATCTGCTATAGGTTTTTGAGGTGACTCTGTTCTGCTAGCTGATAGGGAAATATGTGAGGATCATATCATGAAGGTACTTGTGTGTCAGGCCAGTAAATGATACATAAATTCATTTCACATTCTACTCTCATGGACATACTTCTGTAAGGAAGGCTGAAAAATTACTTTAGTGATGTTTTCAGGAAGAAAAGGGGAATGCATAGCATTTATTGAGCATGCCAGGTATTATTCTGAATCCATTTTATGGATTAATTCACTTAATACTCAGAACAACTCTTAAGAGATGAATATTTTAATTATACCATTTTCTAAATGAGGGAAATGAAGCATAGAATTAGTGAGTGGCTGAACCAGGACATAAAATCAAGTAATTGGTTGAAGCACTGACTTCTAATTGCTACACATTCAGCTTTTACATACATAGACAAGGTTATATAATCATGTTACTGTTTCCTACATATGGAGAATAAATGTATACTTAAGGTTTTTATTCTTTACTAGAGGCCCATTGCATGAAGATTCATGCAGTAGGCCTTCCTTCCCCTGGCTGCCGGTACCAATTTTCCTCTGGCACTGGAGACACAGGCCTTCACTCCAGCTGCAGCAGAGAAGCCAGCCCTCAAGTCTAGGCTTCTCCGCTCCAGCTGCAGAGAACCCAAGCCCCTTAGTCTTCTGTCTTCAGTCTTCATTCCAGGCCTGTGTATGTAAATTAACACACCATCTTTGTTTGGTTAATTTGCATATTGCTGATTGGCTGGTTGGTGTTATGGAGGTATGATTAATTTGCATATTTCTATTTTATTAGTATAGATCATAAATACTTATACAAGATAATACCTAAAATTGGCACAGAGGCTGTATAAGTTGGGTCAAGAAAGAAATTTACACCTAAGCATCAGGAGCCTTTGAATGATCTTTCACTGTAGCCCAGAAATTCCACTCATTTTCTAAGGAAACTCTCATATGAATGCAAGATCTGATAAGTTTAAATAACTTGGTCACAGTGTTGTTAAGATAGGAAAAATCTGGAAACAACCCAGTTGTCTGATAATAAGTACAGGTTAAATAAATTTTGAGATATACTTAATAGATTATTCTCTTACCACTAAAGATAAGAATATACATGCATGCTTTTGAAAAGGGGAATGCATAGCATTTATTGAGCACTAATAAACATGGAATATGTATATTTACTATTTGTATACATACATGTTACAAAAGAATGTATACATCAGGAAAATATTTTTATTTAAAAAGTGTATATTTGGCCAAAATCAGTTTGGCTTAGTGGATAGAGCTTTGGCCTGTGGACTGAAAGGTCCCAGGTTTGATTCTGGTCAAGGGCATGTTCCTTGGTTGCAGGCACATCCCCAGTAGGGGGCGTGCAGGAGGCAGCTAATTGATGTCTCTCTCTCATCGATGTTTCTCTCTATCCCTCTCCCTTCCTCTCTGTAAAAAAATTAATAAAACATAATTTTAAAAGTGTATATTTGCACAGGAAATCTTGAAAAACCCATAACTAAATGTTAATATTGGTTAACTCTAGGTGGTATAATTTTTTACTTTTTAAAAATGTTGCTTATTTTATTTTCTAATATGTCTATAAAACATGTTTTTATTTAAAAAATATATATATATTTATTGAATTTAGAGAAGAGAGGGGAGAGAGAAACATCAATGAAGAGAGAATCATTGATCTTCTGCCTCTTGCACGCCCCTCATTGGGGATCAAGCCTACAACCCCAGCATGTGCCCTGACCTGAAATCGAACCATGACCTCATGGTTCATAGATTGATGCTCAACCACTAAGCCACACCAGCTGGGAAAACATGTTTTTCTTATATAATAAAAAATAGAAGGCAATAATGCAAGACTTTAAATTGAAAAGAACATGCATTTGCTCAACATAGAGGGTGATGGGGAGATAAACAATTTTGTAAATACCATAAACCTTCATGCATTTCTGAGATGGTCATTCATCTAGTTGCATATAAAATGCCCATTCTGTGTCTTCCACTTTGGCAGGACCCCGTGTATGGTAATGGAAAAGTGTATGGCTGTGCTTTCAAAGAACTTATTTAGCAGGGTAGGAAAGAGGCTCACCATGCCCCTAATTGTGAGAAAATAGCATGTATAGAAATGTTTTGCTGGTGGGAGCACAGTTTTTTGTGATATGATTTTGTTCCAGTTGAGAATCCTATCAGTCACATACAGTTGTCATCATCAACTTTAAATCATTCAATAGTAGAAAGGTTAGATTCTAGATTTGCCAGATGCTTGGATTCCTTTACCCCAAATGCCTGAGAAAATCTACAATAACGTAAGTATAATATGCTAATTAAACTGGACGTCCTTCAGGACGTCCTTCCTTCTGGACAAAGTTGCAGGGGTTGAGGGCCAAGGCAGAGGCAGCAGTGGTGGTGGTGGGGGCCAAGATTCTTGCATGAATTTCATGCATCAGGCCTCTAGTTCTAAATAAGCTTCTAGAACAGCGGTTCTCAACCTGTGGGTTGCGACCCCTTTGGGGGTCGAACGACCCTTTCACAGGGGTCACCTAAGACCATCGGAAAACACCTATTTCCCATGGTATTAGGAACCAACAGACTGCTCCTCGGTGTAACAAAGTGTAGCAATGTAGTTTACTGTTGTCATATGAAGACTGTTGCCCATGTTACACCACGATTCAAGACAAAATTTCATTTATTTGTAATTAGAAATAAATATCTCACAATATATAATTACATATTTTTTTGTGATTAATCACTATGCTTTAATTATGTTCAATTTGTAACAATGAAAATACATCCTGCATATCAGATATTTACATTACAGTTCATAACAGTAGCAAAATTACAGTTATGAAGTAGCAACAGAAATAATTTTATGGTTGGGGGTCACCACCACATAAGGAGCTGTCTTAAAGGGTCAGGGCATTAGGAAGGTTGAGAACCATTGTTCTAGAAGGATCCATTTGGCAGATCAGAGAGCTAGTTGGATAGGATAGAATCTTATAAAGTTTCTTAAGAACTTTTATGGCTTTAACATCTGCAATATCTCTATGGGTACCTTACTAGGAAACCCTACGTTTTTTTAAAAATTTATTTCCAATTTTCATGGTTCATAGATGAGCTTCTGGAGAGCAAGGAAGCAATTTGATTTAATTCAATTCAATGCACATTTATTGTAATTGCATGATAATATTCATTATAATTATGTTATAGAGTTTACCATCACTTCAGGAGGATGCTAAGTAATTAGAAACCTCAGCAGTCAGTCATTTTTTTGCCTTCCCTCAAAGTGTAGGGTATCCCTGGGCCCATGCCAACCAGAATACTGCACTGTTAATGTCTGTTTACCTGAGAGACTATATCCTCGAGGTCAGAGGCAGTGGCCCCACCACCCACTGCATTTCCTGGAATATAGTAGGCACTCAGTAATTACGTTGTGGGGGAAATCTTCTCCTTTCGCTCCTTTTAAACACTTGATTGCTCATTAGTATTTGTTTCAAAGGAGTAGCTAGGTAAGGGGAGGCTACCTTGATCAGTCATAGACATTTAAAAGGATGGCTGAAGGCCCTGCAGTGGGAATTAGAGGGTTTTAAATTCATTTAAAGAATAGTACTTGTTCTCATAGACTTCACAGTCTTACTGAAACGATGCAGAGTCCTAGAAAATATACTCAAGAGATTTAACTTCTTGTCTCTGAAAAATGAACATTAATGTGTAGAAATATAACCAAACCTTAGATAGTAAAAATCAGTATCAGGAAATTAAACTCAACAAAGCAGATGAATAACTGCTTATTCAAGAGATTAAATGACTTCTTTGCTGTTAAAAAAAAAAAAAGTGGTTTTGCATAGGGCTTCATTTTCACAACACTTACCCTGATTATTTTTCTGACTCTGAATCTCTTTATCCTTAGAAAGGCATAGATTGTGCAGCATAACATTTACTTTGAGTGTGGAGGGGGGAGTTAGGTAGGGGAGACATATCACTAGATGAGAATGTGAGTGAAGAGTGGTCAGAGGTAAGCACTACTAGTCTGGGAATATAATTTCAAAATGATTTTGAAAGGAGGCAAGGGAAAAAATTCTGATCATTTATTCATTTACTCATTAAACAAATACTTATTTCTACATATTTGACATAGAAAAGAAGATTGGAAAAGTTTGAGAAAGGAAAAGTCTAAATAAATGCATTTGGATTCCATACAGACAGATTTTCTTCACTGAAAGTTTATATATTCTATTGAATAACAAAACTTCCTGAAATTTAAGAGGCCTGAATCAAATAAAGGAGCTGAAAGTGTTGAATACTGGAAGGAACACTAGCAAGACCTGGTTTTGAGTCCTCTGCTTTTCATTGAGCAAATAACTCACACTCTGAGCCTAGTTTTCTCATTTGTAAAATGGGGACAATAAGAACTGACTTATGTGGTTAAGTGACATAAAGCATTTAATCTCCTATAAAAGCACCCTAGCATATAGAGATACCCCCTAGAAATTACTTCTCCCATTTTCCCCTCATTTAATTTCAGTGTTGCTCTTCACATCAAGCTACATGAGAGGCTTGGGAAACAGTATTTGCTATAGTGATCTCTAGATGGCGCACTAACAATTTAGGCATGTTTTGTTGGAGGGTGGCTCTTGGTAAGAAGCAATAAGGCACAGGCTCAGTGCAAATGCCTGGTTACTACATGAAATAATGTAGTAAGAACGAGATAAATCTTACCATGTCCCAAGGCCAACCCCAACATCAATAGGGGTGTAGATACTGCAGGAGATACAGCAATGGTTGAGAATGTATCACCCTTTTATAGAGGAGAGTGGAGACAGTAATGCAGCCTACCACAGGAGAGTCCTTTGTGATCTTATTAATAGGGCAGCATAAAGCATTTTATGGGCCATAGTTGCTGACTCAGTGCCTTTCAGGTTTTTTCCTCAACTGCAGTGAGGGAGAGAAAAGCTATGGAAACTACTGTCAAGCTTCTCAAGGAACTTAGTCCAGTTCTCAGGTAGTGGGATGACAGCCTCTTCTTTTTAGAGAATTTACTACATTCCTAATAGCATGATTTGAGCAGCTAACTTACTCCAAAACTCTTAATATGATGTATGTCCTGGCCCTTGTCTACTTCCCTGGCCTCATATGCCATCCTCTTCACTCAGACTCTTATGATCCAGACAAAAAAAAGCAACTTGAAATCAGGAATACACCCTTTTTAAAATGTGCATATGCCTTTCTCTTGCCTGGAATACATTTTCCACTATAGAAGATTTACAAGGCTTACTATATTAACCTACGTACACACATAATTGTGGCATCTGTCCTTTAACAACCTATCCATCCCACTACTTTTTGCCCTAATAAAATTAGATCTTTCTAACCAAAGAAATGACTCTGGGTGTCAAACTAAGGAAGTGGAGGGGAAGGGGGGACTAATGTTTTAGCAAAAGAATGCAAAAGCATTTTTTATTTAATCCTAATTTCCCATTCTTCTCAATGTCAGTTTGCATGTCAATGTTGCAAGGAAGTCAATTGTAGATTTTTCTTGATGCCTTCAGGCCCAGGCTGTAACTGATTTCAACACCCCCCTTGTCTTGCTTGCCACTAGAGGCACAAATATATCCTATGCTTGGGCTAATCAATGAATAAGAGCGGTATAGTTCTGCAGAAACTGTACATCAAGAATGTTAAACTCACAACACATGGGCTGCATGCAGCCCACAATGAATATTTTTGTAGCCCAGCCAATATAACAGTAAGAAACATTTTAATAAAAAGTGTGTAACTTAATTTTTACAATATCCTGTTATACATAATTATTAATTAATGAACTGCAATGTTCGATAACGACTGATTACTATAATTGTGTTGCATTCATTTCCCTTATGTGCCTTATGCGCAGGCACACCATTTCTCTCCACTAATACTAGCAGCGAATAGTTTAGCAGCTGATTGTCATATCATTTGTCTTGTACTGACTTGTTTAGTGTACACAAAAGAAAATATTTTGTTTTAGGAGAACAAGAAAATTAGGTTTATTTTGGAGATGCAAGATGGCAACCGGCAGGAATATAGGGAGGGAGAGAGTGTGAGAGAGCGAGAGAAGTGTATGTGGACATGTGGGGGTGTGTGTGAGTGAAATAAGGTCAGTTAGACCCTGCAGTTCTTCCAAGGGGTTGCCAATCCGGGCAGTCTTAGATGACAAAACCCCGCGGCTGCTGTATACACTCTAGGGAGGACACCAGCAGTACAAAGACCATGCCATCTTAAAATACAGAACTGCTTGAGACTAGGATCCTAGCCTCGCCACCACCCAATCTGGTCTCAGAAGCAAATAAGGACCCTACAGCCGCTCTGGTAGAAGACCTGCCACCACAGCTGCAGACCCAGAGACACCAGGACTCCAGGTACCTAGCCGCCGATTTCTGTGAGCCACAAAGCCAATCCCCTTCTCCTGTTGCCCATAGAAAAAATCTGGAAGATATTGAGAGAGAGATGGACAACAATACAATCATAGTAGAGGACTTTAATGCACCATTGACATCACTGGATAAAGCCTCTAGACAAAAAATCAGCAAAGAAGCAACAATCCTAAATGACTCACTAGATCATATGGACTTAATTGGCATCTTCAGAACATTTCACCACAAAGCTGCAGAATATATATTCTTAAGTGCACATGGGACATTTTCAAAAATAGACCACATATTGGGTCACAAGCAAAGTCTCCCCAAATTCAAGAATATTGAAATCATACCAATCATCTTTCAGACCATAGTGGCATAATATTAGAAAGAAACTACAATAAAAACAATCCAAACACTTGAAAACTGAATAACATGTTATTAAATATTGATTGGGTTCCCAATGAGATCAAAGAAAAAATTAAAAACATTCTGGAAACTGACAATAAAAACACAACAATCTAAAACCTATGGGACACAATAAAAGCAGTCCTGAGAGGGAAATTTATAGCTTTACAGGCCTACCTTAGAAAACAAGAAAAAATGGTGGTAAATTATCTAATGCTACAACTCAAAGAATTAGAGAGCAACAAGAAAAGTCCAGAGTGAGCAGAAGGAAGGTGATAATAAAGATTAGAGCAGAAATAAATGACATAGAGGCCAAAAAAACAATACAAAAGATCAATGAAACCAAGAGCTGGTTCTTTGAAAGGGTAAACAAGATTGATAAACCACTAGCCAGGCTCACCAAGAAGCAAAGAGAGAGTACTCAAATAACAAAATCAGAAATGATAGAGGCAAAATAAGAACAGACCCCACAGAAATACAAAAGATTGTTAAAAAATATTATGGACAACTCTATTCCAACAAACTGGACAACCTGGAGGAAATGGACATATTCCTAGAAAAATACAACTTTCCAAAACTCAATCAGGAAGATTCTAAAAATCTCAATAGGCCAATAACTATGGAAGAAATTGAAGCAGTCATCAAAAAAATTCCTGCAAGCAAAAGCCCAGGCTCAGATGGCTTCATAGGAGAGTTATACCAAACATTCAAGGAAAAACTAAAACCTATCTCCTTCAGACTATTCCAAAAATCAAGAGGAAGGAACACTTTCAAAAAAAATTATTTTATGAAGCCAGCATCACTCTAATACCAAAACCAGATAAAGACAACACAATGAAAGAGAATTACAGGCCAGTATCCATCATGAACATAGATGCCAAAATACTCAACAAAATTGTATCAAATTGGGTCCAGCAGTACATCAGAAAGATCATATACCATGGCCAAGCAGAGATTAATATACCAGGGATGCAAGGATGGTACAATATCTGCAAATCAATAAATGTGATACATCACATAATTGAGGGATAAAAATCACATGGTCTTATCAATGGATGCAGAAAAAGCATGTGACAAAATCCAACACCCTTTCTTGATAAAAACTCTCAACAAGGTGGGAATAGAAGGATCATACCTCAACATAATAAAAGCTATATATGATAAACCCACAGCTAACATCATACTCAATGGACAAAAACTACAACCATTTCCTCTAAGAACAGGAATAAGACAGGGATGCTCTCTCTCACCACTTCTCCTTGATATAGTACTGGAAGTACTAGCCATTGCTATCAGAGAAGAAGAAATAAAAGGCATCCAAATTGGAAAAGAAGAAGTAAAACTGCCCTTATTTGCAGATGACATGATACTGTATGTAGAAAACACTAAAGACTCCATCAAAAATTATTAGACTCAATAAATGAATTCAGAAAGCTAGCAGGATACAAAATTAATACCAAAAACTCTGTGGCATTTCTATACACCAATAGTTAACTTAAAGAATAAAAACACAATCCCATTTATAATCACACCAAGAAAATTAAAATACCTAGGAATAAACTTAACTATTGAGGTAAAAGATCTATCTGCAAAAAGCTATAGGACACTGAAAAAAGAGATAGAGGAAGACGTAAACAGATGGAAGAACATAACATGTTCATGGATTGGTAGAATCAACATCATCAAAATGTCCATACTACCCAAAGCAATGTATAGACTCAATGCAATCCCCATTAAAATACCAATGGCATATTTCACAGACCTAGAACGAACTCTCCAAAAATTCACTTGGAATAAAAAAGGACCCCGAATAGCTGCAACAATCCTGAGAAAGAAGAACAAAGTAGGTGAGATCTCAATATCAGATATCAAGCTATATTACAAAGCCACTGTTCTCAAAACAGCCTGTACTGGCACAAGAACAGACATATAGATCAATGGAATAGAATAGAGAATCCAGAAATCGAACCAAATCACTATGCTCAATATTTGACAAAGGAGGCATGAACATACAGTGTAATCAAGATAGTCTCGTCAATAAATGGTTTTGGGAAAATTGGACACATGCAAAAAAATGAAACTAGACTACCAACTTACACCATACACAAAAATTAACTCAAAATGGATAAAGGACTTAAACATAAGACAGGAAACCATAAAAACACTAGAGGAATCCACAGGCAGCAAAATCTCAGATATATGCCAAAGGAACTTTTTTAATAATACTGCTCCTAGGGCAATGGAAAATAAAGAGAAAATAAACAAATGGGACTACATCAAAATAAAAAGCTTTTGCACAGCACAAGAAACCATCAACAAAACAAGACAGACCACTACATGGGAGAACATATTTGCCAATGTTATCACTGATAAGGGTTTCATCTCCAACATTTACATGGAACTCATACAACTCAACAAAAGAGAGATAAACAATCCAATCAAGAAATGGGCAAAGGGGAATCCAAGATGGCGGCATAGGTAAACACCTACACTGCTGCCTCGCACAACAATTTCAAAACTACAACTAAAAGATAGAACGGACATCATCCAGAACCACAGGAAAGCTGGCTGAGTGGAAGTTCTACACCTAGAAGGAAAGAGAGGGGCTCATGGAGACCCAGAGGAGCTGCAAAAAGCTGAGGTACAGAGACGCGCACGCGGAGAGAGTGGGTGCTGGAGTACCTGGCTGGCTTTCTCTGGCGGGAGGGAAACGGAGACTCTCAAAGGCGTTGAACCCCTTCTCTTACGACACTAAACCCCAGATACAGCCGAAACTCATACGGGGTGAGTTTGGACTGTGAAAAGGGAGAAGTGCCGGAAATTTAGGGGAGTCGCAAAAGATCAGAGGCCTGGTGGCCCACAAGGCACTGCGCAGAGGACAGATTGCTGATTGTGCCACTGACTTTCGCGAGTGGGCGGGAGACAGACCCTTCCAACTGTGCCACTTCTGACTCCACTAAGCCCCTGTTTCGAGCGAAACCCTGGAGACCTAGACTCGTGTGGTCCTGGTGTGCAGGGAAGCCAGAAAGGCAGCGGTTAGAGGCACTGCAGGTTCGTGCACACAAGGACCGCTCCAGGGATTACCCAGTCACGTGAGACTCAGGGGCTGTGGAGGGCAGAGCCGACTGGAAGGCAAGGCGGTCCCTTAATCCCTGAGACTCCACCCATCCTAAGGTCAACAGAGGCTTCTTCGGTTTTGTAAGTCTGGCATTATAAGGCTGAACTCAACACCAAAGTTTCCCCGACATAGTGAAAATGCCGAGACAAGGGAAGGGATCACAAACAAAAGAAATGGAGAAAAAAAAATGACTGGATATAGAGTTCAAAACCACACTTATAAGGTTTTTCAAGAATATGCTAGAAAAGATGGATAAATTTATCAAGTCCCAAGAGGAGATGAAAAAGGACCAACTAGAGATGGAAAAGAGCCAACTAGAGATGGTAAAGGTCCAACTAAAGATGAAAAAGGACCAACTAGAAATTAAACATTCACTGACTGAAATAAAAAATATTATACAGAGTCCTAACAGCAGACTAGAGAAAGGCAAGAATCAAGTCAAACATTTGAAATATAAAGAAGCAGAAAACATTCAACTGGAAAAGCAAGAAGAGAAAAGAATCCAAAAATGTGAAGATAATGTAAGGAGACTCTGGGACAGCTTCAAATGTACCAACATCAGAATTGTGGGAGTGCCAGAAGAAAGAGAGCAAGATACTGAAAACCTATTTAAAGAAATAATGACTGAAAACTTCCCACATCTGGTGAAAGAAATAGACTTACACGTCCAGGAAGCACACAGAACCCCATATAAAAGGAATCCAAAGAGGACCACACCAAGACACATCATAATTAAAATACCAAGAGCAAAAGACAAAGAGAGAATATTAAAAGCAGCAAGAGAAAAACAGTTCATTACCTACAAGGGAGCACCCATAGGACTGTCAGCTGATTTCTCAACAGAAACAATGCAGGCCAGGCGGGACTGGCAAGAAATATTCAACGTGATGAATAGCAAGAACCTACAACCAAGAATAATCTATCCAGCAAAGCTATCATTCAGAATTGAAGGGCAGATAAAGAGCTTCACAGATAAGAAAAAGCTAAAGGAGTTCATCAACTCCAAACCAGTATTATATGAAATGCTGAAAGGTACTCTTTAAGAAGAGGAAGAAGAAAAAGATTAAAGTCAAAAAATTATGAACAACAAATAAGTATCTATCAACAAGTGAATCTATAAATTAAGTGAATTAAAAATTTGATCAACAGAATAAACTGGTGAATATACTAGAATCAGGAGCATTGAAAGGGAGTGGACTGATAATTCTCAGGGGGAAAATGGTGAGGGGTGTAGGGAGAGACTGGACAAAAATCATACACCTATGGATGAGGTCAACGGGAGGGAGGCCAGGGTGGGAGCTGGGTGGAGGGGTGCTATGGAGGGGAAAAAAAGAAAAACAAATGTAATAATCTGAATAATAAAGATTTAATTAAAATTAAAAAAAAAGAAATCGGCAAAGGACCTAAATAGAAACTTTTCGAAAGAAGACAGAAGGAAGGCCTCAAAACATGCTCAAAGTCACTAATTATCCAAGAGATGTAAATCAAAATGACAATGCAATACCATCTCACACCTGTCGGAGTGGCTATCATCAACAAATCAATAAATGACAAATGTTGGCGAGGATGCAGAGAAAAAGAAACCCTGGTGCATTGTTGGTGGGAATACAGACTGGTACAGCCACTGTGGAGAACCGTATGGAGTTTCCTCAAAAAACTAATAATGTAACTCCCATTTGAACTAGTAATACCACTTCTAGGAATATTTCCCAAGAAGCCAGAAACATTAATCAGAAAGGATATATGCAGCCCTATATTCATAGCAGCACAATTCACCATAGCTAAGAGTTGGAAACAGCCTAAATGCCCTTCAGCAGATGAGTGGATTAAAAAATGGTGGTACATCTACAAAATGGAATACTACACTGTGCTAAAAAAGAAGGAATTCTTACCATTTGCAACAACATGGATGGAACTGGAGTGTATTATGCTAAGTGAAATAAGCCAGTCAGAGTAAGATAAGTTTCACATGATCTCACTCATTTGTGGAATATAATGAACAACATAAACTGATTAACAAAAACTGTTCCAGAGAAAGAGACACTTGGATCAGACCATCAAGCTTTGGAGGGAAGGTAGGGGAGGTTGGGAGAGATCAACCAAAGGACTTGTATGCATGCATATAGGTCTAACCAATGCACACAGACAACAGGGGGGGGCGGCGATGAGGATGAGAGTGGAGGGGATGGAGGGGTAATGGGGGAATAAGGACACATATGTAACACCTTAATCAAGAAAGAAATTTTTTAAAAAAGAAAATAGGTTTATTTGTGTTATGCTTATTAATTTGTGCAGTTAGTATCTGGTAAGTTAATGTTCAAGAAAATATTTTTATTAAAGTTTTCTATTTTATGTTAATGACTAATTTATTTTAGCAAACCTACGTTTCTATGAAAATTGAAGCTTTAGGTTTTTTTTTGCGGTGCACATAAACTTAAACCTTTTTATTTAGCCTGTGTTAGCCTTTGAGTTTGAAATGCTTGCTGTACATTGTACCCAAAGAAAAGAACACGCTAGAATCTCAGGAGTGAAGGACTGTGACCTTACCCTAAGACTACCAGCCTTCAAGCTTCTTTTCTTGACTATGTTGTGAAGGCTGAGTCTTTGACCTGCAGTTACATTTGCATTTATATACATAATGGAGACCAGTGCACGATGTTCAGTCCAGGACCCCTTGGGGGTTGTCCACCTGCTGGCTGCAGTCAGACCTTCCCTGAGGGATCATTAGTGTTGCCATGGAGGCGGGAGAGGCTCCCACCACCCCTGCTGTACTCACCAGCCAGGAGCCCAGCTTCTGGCTGAGCTGTACTCCCCCTGTGGGTGTGCACTGACCACCAACGGGCAACTTCTACATTGAGTGTCTGTCCCCTGATGGTCAGTGCATGTCATAGCGACCGGTTGTTCTGCCATTTGGTCTATTTGCATATTAGGGTTTTATTAAATAGGATTGCATTTGTATTTATATGCATAGAGTAGTCCCTCCTTCTCCCTGAAGGATTCATTCCAAGATCCCAGTGGATGCCTGAAATAACAGAGTACTGACCCTTATATCTACTCTTTTTGTTCTAAGATATACATACACTTTATAGCTTTCCTTTGGCATATCCAAATTGCCAGCATCACTGCTTTACTCTTTGGGGACATTTGAAGTAAAATAAGGGTGACTTGAACAAAAGCACTTTGGTACCATAACCATTCATCTGATAACTGAGATGACTCCTGATTTACTGGGCAGGGAGCATCTACAGCATGGATTTTCTAGTGGGGAGGGTATGTGGAGAGAACTATTATTCACTGCACCAGCACCCTGGATGGTCCAAATAGAGTATGCAATAAAGTCAGAGGACAGGGAGGAGTATTCATTTGGGGGTCCATGAGTCTCTTTCATCACCCCACGGAGAGAATTTTCAGCTGAATTTGACCTCACTTGTTCTGACCATGGGAACCAGAAGTCACCTTTTCACTGAACTTCCTTCTCTCCAGGGAACAACTTAGCTGTTTCTTATTCCATGTCTCCCACCAAGACATCAATACATTGATTTCAGCTTAGCAGAGAGGAGAGGGCTGGAAAATTGAACATGCTCAAATAAAGTTTGTAGATTAGAAGAATGACATTTCATTGCTATTGTATCCTTTGACACTCTTCAGACACAAATCTAGTAGGTGGCCTAACTACCCATGAGAAGTAGAACTGTTTAAGCCTACTTCTTTTCATAAACTGTCCTGGAATTGCCAGTGTTGGTTTTAAACCATTATTTAAATTTTGGAAGTAACTATAATGCTTTGCATTGTAATCCCATCTCCTCAGCATAGGCCAGCGGTAATGGCATGCATGGGGCCAGCACTGGATTCAGTTTAAGGAATGGAAGGCCTTTAGGAAAGGCTGCCCTGTCATGATGTACAGACGATGGCAGAGTTCTGGGAAAGATCCTTTGGTGGTTTTAATAGAAACTGTCAACAAATTGTTGAATACACTGTGCTTCAAAAGGTCAATTCCCTGCCTCTTAGGTGTGAGTTGTATTTAGCGACCTGCTTCTAATGAAAAGAATATGGAGGAAGTAAAGATGTGTGATGTTTGACATCAGTACATATAAGGTATTGTGGCTTCCTTCTGGTCCTCTTCCTGAGGGAAACCAGTTACCATGTCTCAAAGACATTCACTGACCTACAGAGAGGTGCAGGCCAGGACTGAGGCCTCCTCCCAATAGCCATGTGAGTGTGCCATCATAGCAATGGAACCGGGGGCTTCACCAAGCTTTCAGATGACTGCACTTCTGGTTGAAATGTTGGATACAGCTTCATGAAAAATCTTGACCCAGAATCAACCTGAAGCTACTCTCAAACTCCTGACCCACAGATATTATGAGATAATGTTTATTTTATTAATTCACTAAGTTTTTGGATTTTTATCTCCTAGCGACAGCCAACTTATCCTGACCTATTTTGGCAAAACACTTTAAAAGACCCTCATTTCTAATTTTTTTTTTAAAGAAAGGATAAAACAGACACACACAAAAAAAATGTTGGGAGTTGACAAAGTAGAGGCTGTATGTTTCCTCACTAGCACCTCCAGCTTCTAATTTGATTTTCCTGGACTGCCTGTGAAGTCAGGTGCTGGGTGCAGGATCACCCTGGCAAATGGAGTAAGGAATACTTGGCAGGCCCAGCTGGTCTTGTGAACGTCATGCAAGGCCTTGATTATCTTCAGCTGATGGGCATAGTATCCTAACAAGAATCCTTTAGGTTAAACAGTGTGTATCTTTTATGGCTTGTGTGTTTGTGACATAGAATTCTTTTTGCTTTCAATAAATCCATAAAAATCAATGTTTGTGGTCATAAGGAGGAGGGATACGTCAATACTGAGATTGGGACCTAATCTAATACTCAACAATCAGGAAAGATTTAGAAGAGGCTGTTTTTCAGTAGAGACCTCTTTCTGTGGGCTTCTAAAGGGAATCTGTGAAGAAGAATGGGGAGAAGGATGGGGTTGAGGATAATTAATTCTTAGTTGTAAGCAATAGCAGTGGCCTCTGTGTTTTCTGAAACATCCCTTACATCATTCTCATTTGCTGGGTGATATTATGAACAGAAACTTGGTCTTGAATTGGCTTGGCTTATAGCCCTACTTTCCATGATAGATACATTTAAAACTATGACATTTTTCTCCACAGATTTTTCCCTCTACCTCTTTAATGCAGTGGAGAAACAGGGTTATAATTGAAAGACACATTTTTAAGGAAACTGTTTAAAAAATAGATTCCCATTGTGACATTGATTTAAATGCACTTTTTGATCTCAAGGATGCTGCTTTTATTCCAGGAAGTGATGTTACAATCAAATTAATTTATCTTTACAACGAGACCAAGGGATGAAAAGGTCTGTAAAGTGCAAATTGCTGTTATTAATTTACAAGATGAAGTGCTTGTTGTTTTGGGAATCAGTTCCAGAGCTCACTGTTTTCACATAATCTTATATTGTGGGTAATTATACACAGACATTAACTTGATAAAGATAATTACAAGAATTCATCATTGCTGGGGTTTTGATTTATCTGATTGTGAACTATTAAGGGCCTTAGATCTGATGATTAACTTATACTAGGTATTTATTTGTTGGTGAATTTCTGAAATAATTACTAAAATTAATACAGAGCAAGTTTTTACCTTTTCACAATGAATTTCTTTGATTAACAGAATGGCATTTGTTCAGCCGAGGATCTTAAATACCAGATTTAAATTAAAAAAAAAAACCCCGTCATTTGAACCATTGAGTTCAAATATTTAACAGATCAGTGCAAAAAAGATTAAGTGGGAAATTTACTTTAAAGGACGTGTATGTGTGTATGTGTGTGTGTGTTAGAGACAGAGGTAGAATGAGACACAGGTAGATTTTAACCATTTCAGACCTCATGCTATGGTAGACACATAGATTCCATGAGGGTGATGTTTTCAATTTTTGGAAATTTTCTGTTCCTTACAACTTTTATGTAATTGTTGCTGGTATGTTAGGAAATAGCTCCCAACTCAAGCTGTGTGTAAGCATCATCAAATCACATTACAAATACAGATTCCCTCCAGATTCTGCAATATAGATCTGGTTTTGTGCCTGCACACCTTTATTTTTAACAGGCTCACCAGTTAATTCTGATGCATAGCCTGAATTTGGAATACTATTAAGGCATCCCTATGGAGGTCTGCTTCTAGCTAGAAACATTATCTTATACTAGTTTTCTCCTAAAAACATCAATAGGAAAATTCAAGGGGAAAAAAAAGATACAACATTATATTTTTCACCATTTCTCAGGCCTTGATCCCAAACTTTGCATGTTTGCTCATCTTATTGTTAGACATCTATCACCTTCAAGCTGTGTCTTTCCTTAGCTTCTTTCCTGAGGAAGGAGATGTTGACCCATTTCTAGCCAAGTCTTCTGGGATTGAGATTTAGATAACCATGGAGGCCAGTCCTGCTGATCACTAGGCATTTGCCTTGCTTCCTGGCTTCTACTCCCACATTCTGCTCTCAGTTTATATTAATTGGTCTTTAGAATCATTCTTAAGTCTCAGTCCTGAGATGCTATCAAGTATCTAAGTGCCTCCTGGGATGGAGTTCTATCTTGGTTTCCTTCCAGTCTTCTCCCAAGTATAAGTCTGGCTTTAAAACCTTAGTCCAAAGGCCAGGACAGTCACTATCTGGTAGATTTCCTGATGCAGCCCGGCGTGCTTTACTTCTTATTCCCATACTCTGTGTGGGAACTTCCTTATGACCTCTGACCTGAGAGAATAGCTCTGGTTCAAAACTAATTTTCTGTGTTCTGGTTAGCTGGTTCTGGTCAGGTAGTGAGACAGACCCAGCCACTGGAACATCTGTGAATCTCTCCAGACTGTGTAAGGTGTATTTTATATTCTGGTTTCCCTTTCCTCTGGGTTTCTCACTGTTCTGGTAATGCAACGTGATTTATAGCTATTTACTTCCATTCTGATATTGTAAAGTGTGTATGCCCTTCATTTCAACACAATAACAAGAGTTAATCCCATAGAATACAGGATTCACAGGGGTTGTGATAGCTGTCTTCAAGCCTTTGAGAGCTTGTCCTGCAAATGAGGTTTTAAACTTGATCCAGGGTGGCTGGCTGATGATGGTCCAGAATAAGGAGAATGTTCTCCCACTCTAACTAAGGTGGTGTGTACAGTTGCTGAAGATTTCCAATAAGAAGCTGAATGACAATGATACTCTATGGAGGCAATCCAGGAGTAGAATGATCTCACCCAGCTTTGAGAGTCATGAGTCCTGATAGGTCAGTAGCCATGCCTTCAGGGAGTTTGAGTAGAGTGGTGTATGGGTCCCAACCCAAGAGATCATACTGGTGGGCTCAGAAGAGGGTGATGCGCCTTCCCAGTACAAAAAACATTGTGAATGTCCTGCTTATATGTCACTTGGTACACTTTACTCTTTTGTAAAAAGCACTAGGGCTGCTTGCTCTGCAAAGCTGGTGACAAATTCATTCTCAAAAGATGGTGGCATATCTTACGATAGGCTGATACGGGTACAGGGAAATATGGTTGGGGAATTTCTCAATAATCCTTAGGAGTTTAATTATTAAGTTTTATTGAGGCTCTATTATGTGCTAGACACAGGCCAGGATTGACTCAGTAAGTCTTGATAGTTCTTTATGCCATGTGTCCTCACTAGCAGAGGGTTTTCCCAGCCAGGTAATAAGCTTCGGGGCTGCTGCCTTAGTCCTACCACTCTGGGAGCTCTCAGGTTCACCTGAAGTAAAAAGGAAACTGTGGGTTCCAATACAGCGTGGCCATCCCCAGAGCGGCCTTTGTTCCCAAGAAAGAATCACTGTCTAGAGGGGGCTGAAAACGAGTTCCAAGACTTACCCTTGGCTGTGCTCATACATGGCCAGATCCCTGGGCGGGACTGCAGCAGAGCTTACCTTTCAGCCGTGGCTCCTGATAGAGTGCTAGCTTTCCATTGAAATGTATCTGAGTGACTGAGTCCAGGGTCCACTGGAGCTGAAGAAACCTTTGCATTAGCATCCTATCAGCATCCCATCAGGGTTGGGTGGATCATGGAAGGGTAAATCCCATCTGCCCTTTTATTACGTACCTGGAACTGCCAGCTTTGCTCACCTCTTCTGGGGTTAGCCCTGCCTCTGTGTTTTGATTACGGCAAGGTTCCAGAACTCTGTTTAAATAGAGGAGAGCCTCTGTGTTTGTTTGACTAAGTCACCTTAGATGGGGGAAAAAACACACTGAAATAAAAACCTTAAAATGATTCTGTAAACAGTAACAGTTGCGTTAACTGCAGATCAAATGCCTCCCCACCCCCTTTTTCTTTTCGGTGCATGAGTGATTGTCATGGGTGGGTACTGCAAACTTTTGAGCAGATTCATGGGGAAGTTCTGGCTTCAGAAGCGAGTCTGTGAATACAGTCTTTAGGCTAAAGAGGAAAACCTCCAAACACTTCTCCTGAGTTAGAGACATCAAAATAAAGGTCAGAGAACTTGGTTTTCTATGTTGACATTGATCTTAACAACAGCCTTGAAAACCATACCTTGTTTTCATCTGTTTTTATCAACTGTTCTTTTGTGTATGTAGGGGTTTGTAGTAAAGGGTGGGGAAGACACATCCTCTTAGCTTACCACAAATGAAGGTCCACAAATCTTATTTCTTGTAAAAGTGGGAATTTAAGGAACATAGGCACCCAGAAGTGTGCTACCATTTGAGATAATGTATGGAGAAGCCCTCAGTTCACAGGGCCCATTTTCTTGAAAAAAATTATATGAATAAATGGAACTTAAGCATTTTTCAATTGCTATTACTTGAACATGCAAACTTCCTTAGAGTTTTTTAAGATTGAAAAAGGAAATCTGTGGCCTGTGCATTTGCAGCATTCACTAACATAAAGGCTCATTTCTGAACTGTGATTGTATATTGTTTCATGGCTCATTCTGACACATGCTCAATTCCTGACATAGCCAGGATGGTGTGCTTTGGGTTGATTACATTTTGATAAAACTCTGTATGGAGATTCTAGGCATGGCCAATGTACAACAGTGAGGCATATTCTCTCTCTCTTTCTCTCTCTCAGAGGAAGGGAAGGAGAGAGAGAGAGAGAGTCCTATGTGTAGACTTCCATCAGATAATTTGACTGAAATTCACAGTTTTCTAAACGTTTAAAGTCATATTTGTCAGTTTAGATTCAAATTTGCTAATAAAAGAAGACAATTGCCCAAGCAAATGTGTGCATTTTGCTCTTTTGACTGAAAATGGACATATCCAGTTAGAACCAATTATGTCGCAAGTGGTGAGAGAATAGAGAAAAAAGCTCTGCAGAAATGGGACAAAGGGGAGGAGGATGTTTGGCAGTTTAATTAGGACCCAAATCCACACTGAATTTGGAGGTACTTGTTTGGACAGAAAAATTAAAGAAACAAAACATAAAAATAAAGATTAGGCAACATGCAGGTGTTAAGTAGGAAGGAAGGAAGGGAGGGAGGGAGGGAGGGAGAAAGATGATAGATAGATAGATAGATAGATAGCCACAAGTAACTTGTAGTTTCCCACTCTTTCTATTCCATTAAGGCTATTAGGTGTGACGGGCATATTTCAGAATAGCAGGGAGCCAAAATAGAACTAGGCAGAGGAGTTACCTAAGATACCTGAAATCCTTTATTCTCTCTCCCTCTGGGACTGTCTTTAGGAAAAAGTCCTAGGTCCCTCAAGTGGCTATAGTCCTGAGATGATCAACCCATCCCCTCCATACCTCTTCTGCTCATTTGTGCCTTTCTGCTTCTGTCACACTGACCTTCTTTCAGTCCCTTGACATGCCGTATCCTCCATGGAATCCCAATCTTCATACAATCTGATATTTCTGACTTGATTATCTTTTCCTCTCATTACCTCAGTCCTTTCACATGGCACATGCAATTTGTCCTTTAGGTCTCAGCTCAAGTGTTACTTTCTCAAGTGCTTCTCTGCTTTCCCCATCTCCCTGATGAGCTAAAGCCTCCCTAGGATATGGCCCAGTTGTAACACCCTGAACTTCTCCTTCATAGCACTCATCACTGATGGATCCACCTGTTTAACATTTGTCTTTTCTATTATACCATGAGTTCCATGTGCTCACTGCTGTCCAAGAATCCCACCTGCTACCTTTCACTTGGTGTAAGACCAAATTTCCTAACTATTGAGACTCAGGGAAAGTGACCACTTCCTTGTAAAATGTAAGGAATAGTAATTACTCAAGGGTTGTTGTTGTTAAAATAAGTTATGTAAAGGTTCACCTGAAGTTTCTGGTACCCAAGACTGATCTTTGTACCTTGTAAGTACATTTGCAT
Source organism: Lasiurus cinereus (assembly GCA_011751065.1). Lineage (NCBI taxonomy): Eukaryota > Metazoa > Chordata > Mammalia > Chiroptera > Vespertilionidae > Lasiurus > Lasiurus cinereus. The sequence goes on along the minus strand of JAAGEH010000088.1, from coordinate 3,529,084 downwards.
TAAACAACACAGAAATAATAAAGACTTATATAATTTTATTTTGGGTACTAAAAAGGGAAACAGGCACAGAAGTGTTGAACAGTGTGGAGAAGACTACCACATTTGCCATTCTTCAGTTTGTTTCTAATTTGGGACATGTGTGAAGTAATGATGAGTGTTAGCTCTGAAGACAGACCTCCTGGCTTTGAATCCTGGCTCTACCACTTACTAGAGGACACCTAACCTCTCTGGACTTTATTCCCTTATCAGCTCAAAGGGGTGATAATGGCACCTCCTTTACAAAGTTGTTGTAGCAAATGAATATATATATATTCATTTATATATATGTATACACACACACACTCACACAATAGAGGCCTGATGCACGAAGATTCATGCAAGAATGAGCCTTCCTTCCTCTGGCTGCTGGCACCGCCTTTCCGTTTTGGCCGCGGAGCCACCTTTCTGCTCTGGTCCCAGAGCCGCCTTTCCACGCTCCCACACTGCCCAGAGGCCTGAAGCTGCTGGGCATCATTGCCATGGCAATGATGCAAGTGTCCTGCTCCGCCCCCAGCTGCTCAGCGCCTGTGTATGCAAATTAATCCACCATATTTGTTGGTTAATTTGCATACTCCTGATTAGCTGGTGGGCATCGCGAAGGTACAGTCCATTTGCATCTTTCTCTTTTATGTGTGTGTGTGTGTGTGTGTGTGTGTGTGTGTGTATGTAAAGTGTTTAGAAAGGTACCTGGCACACAAAAATAGAACTCAATAAAAGTTACTGATATTGCCTTAGGATCTATCTTCTTTCTATCTATTTACCTGTCCTAAGGCAATTTCAATAATATTGGTTCTTTTGAAAAGATTAGAGAAGAAAGATTAATACAAACAGAACAAGGGGTTTTCACCTGTAGTAGGTAATTATAAAGGGAGTCTAATTTCAGATTAATCTTTCCCTTCTTTGGAAGCAGCTATCCTGTTAGGCATTTAGTACTTCAGTCCCATGTGGCCAGAGTAGTAAGTTTTTTTACATCGCCAACATGTTGAGTATGCAGGTGTGAACAGATGAAATTGTGCATTGAGCACAGGAGATGAAAAACCAAAACATTGGAAATTGGAGCTAAAAATGGCCCTCTCTATTTGGCATAAGAAAACTTAATACCATGTGAAATATCACAGAAAATTAAGTTCAGCAGCCTCCCTTCAGTTTAGGACTCATGTCTGTGCTACTCAGAAGTAGCATGATGGTGATTCTTAGGAATATGTACCCATTTTCTATGCATAAGGAAACCCTGGTCCTACAGAGAATGTGGATGAAGGATTGGGGTGAGTAATGTTGTATTGTAAAGATACTTTAAATGTGGATATAAAGATAAGCTCTCGCATTTCCTGAGGCAGCTCGTGTCCTTTTCACTGGCCTTGATATTGAGTCAATTATTATGATTGGACAGCAGTTCTTCATTAATGTGCCTCATCCATCGCCATATGATATTTTAAAATCTGACTGACTTTGTCACAGAAAGTAATGCATTAAATATGCTCCCTGGAAGGAGTTGTAGTAGATTTGAAATCACACTTAATTTATAAAAGGTGACACCAACTTTAGAAATGGAAAGAAATGAGATCATACAGTTAGTGATCATGTAAGAATTGTTATTTATTAATAAGTTCTTTAATATGGAGGAAATCCCATCTATTTGAGTGAACTATGGTATAAGTCATTTGCAATCCTCCAAAACATTTGTGCCCAAAATTGAAAATCCGATAAAGCTTATTACACCCTTCATGGGGCTTGAAACAGTACAGTGAAACTAGTTACCCACACCCAACCTCACATCAAAGTGCATTTTTTTCCCCTAGGGTTGCACTGGCACCTTCCACCATTTCATTTGCGCCCCTTTTAATCCCACACTCACAGGGGAATCTCCTTTAGGGGTGTTGCCTGCAGGGACTCTTACTATTCCAGGCAACTCATGTCTGGGTTGCCTGCTGTGATGGCCTGGTGAACTGCTCCGTCCCCGCAAGGTTAGAGATATGTCTTTCATATGCTGTTACATCCTACTTATTCACGTGTTGTTTATTGTTTTTATGTACAGTCACACCATATTTTTTTCAATATTGAGCTTAGTTAGCCCTTTTATTTTTAAAATACCCATTCTAGTACTGCAAGTAGTGAAATTTAGTTAGACCTATTTCTGTTATAAATTTTGGTCCTGGGGAACTAGTATTGCCCACCCAAAACACCTTCTATTTATACACCTTCTATAATTTTGTCCTCTTACCAGTTTCTCATATCTTTTAGACTAAATCTGAATTCTTTACCATGATCTATAAGACCCTAAAGTAGTGGTCGGCAAATTGCAGCTTGTGAGTCACATGTGGCTCACGAGCCATGGTTTGCCGCTCTGTTGACTAATGAGTTTGCCGACCACTGGGATAGGGGCTTAATCACAAGGAACAACAACAGCCTGTAATTATTGCAATTGAGAGTCTAGGTCATTGGTCGGCAAACTCATTAGTCATGGTTTGCGAGCCCCACGTGGCTCGCAAGCTGCAGTTTGCCGACCACTGCCTTAAAGAATCTGGTCTCTTAAGTAGTTCTCCTGACATATTTCCCATTGAACTTCAGCCAGGCTGCCCTTCTTTTGTTTTTCAAATGTCTCTTATCCTGCCTCAGGGCCTTTGCACTTGCTATTTCAGCATTACCTCAATCTTCACAAGTGAGGCTAAGAGATAAAGCTGACTATTCTCAGGGATGCTTTACCTGATCATCTCGCCTATAGCAGATCTACTATACCATTTAATATGATAACATATTAGTTAATTTGCTTGTTTATTTTTTGGCCAGAATCCCCTTATCATCTCTGTAAATTCTATAAAGACAGGACCTATATATGCTTGACCGTTAGGCTCAATATCCCAGTATCTAGAGAGTGTCTTGCACTATGAGGTGTTCCCTAAGTACTTTGGGAACCTAGGAACATTATCAATAACTTCTTAGCCAAGGTAAAATATTCTTTTTTCTAAGGAAATTACTTTAAGCAAAAACAAAATTTTAAAAGTGGATGAAGTGTACTATAAAATCAACATCTTCATCTAAGAGAGTAGATGACATCCATTGCATACTGACACCTGCCTGCAACTCCCACATTGCCTTTTACTTGTATTAGGGCCTCAAAGATGGTTGTGGCACAGGAGGGCAACTCATTCTGGGAACTAGAAACAGAATGACACTAAACTTGACCCTTAAAGTGGGTTATAAGTCCCTCAAGTGAGGCATGAACTTGAAGCTTGGAAAGTGCTATGAAGTGGGTATTAAGGCTTGTCTGTTGTATCCTCAGTCCCTGGCACAATGTCGGCACCTTGGAGGCTTTGGATATCGGTTGAATGGATAAGTGAATCTATGCAACCTCTCACAATTTGCTAATCTTTATTTATATGTAAACTATTTTTATTACTGTAGTTATTTTTTTCTTGCTAAAACAACATATTGCCGATTTTATATTAAAAAAACTATATGGAAACCTGATTCACTTTATAGCCAATTTTGCCGAAATGGATTGGGCCGGCAAAGCAAGAAACATTTATACTTGGAAATATGCATTGTCATTTACTCTTCAAAAGTAGTCACTTTCCTTAACTCTTTCTTGGTTTAATCAGTCCCTGAAGCTGAATAAGTGAAAGAAATGGAAAGTGAATGAGCATTAATCTATATTCCAGCAAGGTGACTTTTCCTTTGTTCATGGTGATGTAATTATTAAGGAGCCACTGTTTTGTATAATTATTTCCCTCATAAATTATTTTTATTGGATTATGAAATAAAGTGATTGCAGAAAACTAAAAATGTTCCCAGTTTAAAGTCTAATCACAAGCTATTAAGTTAAAAAATGCTATTATGACATTTTTACCTGCTACATTTCTAAAATTAAAAACAAAAATGCAAAATTATGTCCAGGCTGATATAGATATAGTATTTGTAAAGTTTGTTAAGTGGGAGTGGAAATTGACATAATGATTTTGAAATCAGTTTAGTTCTATGTACAAAAATGTACATATAGTATCTTAAAAATGTTTGGAACCAGTAATATCATTTCTAGGAATTAATACTAGAGATAGAGTTGTGCCCATAGTTTTATATATTAAAATGCTCATTTCAGCTTTAGTAATAATAAAAAAGAAAAATATAATATCCACATAGTAGGGGTGCAGCAGTATAAATAATGATATATGTCTAAATTTCATTTTGAACTGACATTAAAATTAATGTTTACCCTTAGACTATTTAATGACGTGGGGAAATGCTCATTTGGTGAAGTGAAAAAGGAAGGGAATGAAAGAGGAAATACAGAAGAGGTAAAGGTCTCTCTTTGGTGGAAACTGACCTATAGATTTGTTTAGTTCAGCTTGCATGGTGTTAATTTTTTTAATTGGTGCTGATGTTGAACAATCAGAATATTTCACTTTAAACATCTTTGGTTCTCCCTAGAATCCTGGATATTTGGCAACATCCAAGAGCACACCCACTTGAAAGTAAGAATCATGTGGAAAAGGGGTACCCAGCCCCATTTGACCTGACAGATGCTCTCTGGCTGATTGGCATCCCCAGCACTCCTGACTGTCACCCTGCCCTGCTGCCCTCCTGGCAGGTAAATTTTTGGCTCCCATGCAGCACAATTGGATTTTGCAAAACATACACACACACATGTATGAAATGTTATGAAACTTTTCTCAGGGTGGCAGGATAACAGTTGATTTTCATCTTCTTTTTCATAGTTTTTGTATTTTCCAAACTGTAAGATGAAAACGTGTAATGCTTTTCTGATTAGAAAGGAGTAACTGTTATTTTTTAAAATATAAATAACACCATAGGCCCCGTGGTTAAAAAAATGATAAATGGCAGATGTTAACATTAATCTTGGGGAAAAATTACATTTCTGAGTTCCTTTAACCAAAATAGTTGGCCAGGTTATTGATGCTTTTTTCATCAGCGTTTTTTTCCGTTATTTAATAAAAACACATTATTGAAATCTAAATTAGATGGAACAATCTACCAGACTAAATTGCTTTTCTTTTCCTTGCAAAGTATTGTAACTTCACCTCAATTCAAAATGAGTAATAACCTCACCTTTAAGAAAATCATTTTGCTCACTGTTCAAATAACAATAACTTCTGATAATATGAGGCAAAGGAATGACATTGTTATCATTCAGATCTTTGATTTTGTGAAAAAAATGTGTTAAACTTCAATTTGTTTTAAAATACTAGTGGATTAGATGAACTAATTTCAGTAATTGGAGTATTTAGTATCTCTGGGTGGATTATACACAATGTTTTTTTTCCAGTTTTATTGAGACATAATTGACATATAACATTGTATTAGTTTAAGATGTATCATACCATAGTAAGTTCAGTTAACTTCCATCACCATACATAGTTATAATTTTTAAGATTATGAAAATTTTTAAGATCTCTTAGCAACTTCCAAATATATAATACGGTATTTTAACTATAATCAACTTGCTATACATTACATCCCAGAACTTATTTGTCTTATAATGGAAGTTTGTACCTTTGACCATCTTTGTCCAATTCCTTCACCCCTCACCCTCTGTCAGTAGCAACCATGAATCTGTTCTCTGTTTGTATGCATTTGTTTTTATCAGATTCCATGTATGTGAAATTATATAGTATTTGCCTTTCTCAGTCTGACTTTTCTGCTTAGCAGGAAGTTCCATCCATGTTGTTTCAAATGGTTGAATAATAACCCATTGCATATTTGTATCTAACATATTTATTACATACATATGTTCTAAAATGCCACAGAGAAGGTGTGGAGAGCAGCTACAGTATTTGGACAGGTTCAAGCCTTGGACTAATGAGAGGGCATAGTCCTCTCATGGCCATGTGCAAGTCCCAACTTGGAGGGCAGAGCCCTCCCAGCACAATTATAACCAATAGTTATAGTTGTAAGCTTGAACCTATGGTCCAAACACGTGGCTCCACATGTCTAAGTGATGTCGGCTTGATAGAGTTCAGGTGCATATAATTGAGTAGGATCAAAACTCAGGAGAATGTTGTAAACATCTTGACCACGCCCTTACTTTGCCTCATGGCATCTGGCTATATAATAAAGACAGGGCTTGTAGTCTGTGACGCTGCTGGGTCCCCATCCTGGAGCAGCATCCCATTGAGTCCCAGCTTTCTGTCTTTTCTTAATCCTTCACCTCCCCCTCTCAGGGTCACTGAACCTGGCTGAGCTGGCATGGCACATAAGGTGCCCAGGTGCTGAGTATGCCATGGCTGTGTCGGTTTGCCACAAGTAGATTGAGAAACTTCTAGATAAAAAAGACATGATAATTAAATGCAATGTGTAGTCCTAATTTTGAACCTGGACTAACATAAAGATAGCTATTGTTGGGCCAGTTAAAAGGCCTTGCATTATAAACAATGAAGTAGATAATGGTATAGTATCAACATAAAATTTTCTGATTTTTATAACACATTGTGGTAATATAAGAGGATGTCCTCATTCCTATTAAATGTACTATGAAATTAATGAGTAAAGGAACATTTTTCCCTGCCTTACCCTAAATGGCCCAGAGTAAATAATTTATATGTATGTGCATATAAATATAAATATGCACATATATATTTATAGCTACATCTATATTTACATGTCTATCTGCTATCTATCTACTTAGAGAGAGAGAGAGAATCTATACTAATAATAGAGGAATATGCAAATTGTCTGGGACACTGACACAGTAACAGTAATGACCTAACAGCAGGCTTTGGCAGGCTACATGGGGCCAGCAAGGCCAGCAGGGGGGTTAGTGAGGGACACCAAACCACTGAACAGCAGGCTGCATGGGGCAACAAAGCCAGCTAGGGGGTTAGTGAGGGACAACCAAATGACTGAATAGCAGGCTGTGTAGGGCGACCAGGTTGGCAAGGGGGTTAGTGAGGGACGACCAAATGACTGAACAGCAGGCTGCATAGGCAACCTGGAGGCGACTAGGATGGCAGAGGGGGGCAGTTGGGGTTAACTAGGCTGGCAGAGGGAGGCAATTGGGGGTGACCAGGCCAGCAGGGGGGGCAGTAAGGGGCAACCAGACTGGCCAGGGGGATCATTTGGGGGGACCAGGCCGGCAGGGGGGACAGTAAGGAAGGCAGTTAGGGGATGGGGGGGGGAGTTGGGGGTGACCAGTCTGCCTGGGGCAGGGGGCAGGTGGGGGTGTAAGCTGTCAAATATCCTTAGTGCTCCTGGAGGCGGGTGAAGCTCCTGCCACGGCTGCTGCACTCACCAGCCATGAGCTGGGCTTCTGGCTGAGCAGTGGTCCCCCTGTGGGAGTGCACTGACCACCAGAGGGCAGTTCCTGTATTGAGCGTCTGCCCCCTGGTAGTCAGTGCACATCATAGCTAACAGTCATTCCACCATTTGGTCTATTTGCATATTAACCTTTTATTATATAGGATGAAAATTCCAAAAATATTCTAGTTATAACCTACCCTGACACTCCCAATCCTGAGGTCCAGCCCCATTAGATAACTTCATTCAACAGTCATGTGCTTTTCTGGCAATATACTTTTCAACGCACTGTTTTTCTCAATTTTCTTACTTTGCCTTTTCTGCCTATCTAAAGCCATACATCCTTCAAGAATGAGGCCTGTGGTCGGCAAACTGCGGCTCGTGAGCCATATGTGCTCTTTGGCCCCTTGAGTGTGGCTCTTCCACAAAATACCATGGCCTGGGTAAGTCTATTTTGAAGAAGGGGCATTAGAAGAAGTTTAAGTTTAAAATATTCGGCTCTCAAAAGAAATTTTAATCATACTTTGATATTTTGCTCTGTTGACTAATGAGTTTGCCAACCACTGATCTAGGCCAATACTCATCATTTCTGGAAGATGACTAGCATTCTTCTAATAGGGCTTCTAGCCTTACTCAGACTGAATTGATCCTTCTCTATTGGTTCATATTGTATGATCCATGTTGCTAATAAAGTCTATCAGAGTAGCATAGGTTGTACTGTGGTAACAAGGCACAAACCACAGAGGGTCCAAACGACTAAGTATCTTTCTCACTATGGCTAAGTGTCTTGAAGATTAGCAGGTAGGGCTTGGTTCATTGTGGTCACTGAGGGACTGAGCCTGAGGGAAACTTTCTTGACATATGCTTCTCTGGTGGCACAGCAGAGGGAAAGGTACATGGAACATCATGCTCTGGCTCTTAACCTTCCTCATCAGGAATGACTTTTTTTTCCCTTGGATAAAGAAGTCATATGGGCATGTCTAATTCCACAGTGGCAGGAGAAGTGCAGTATGCCTGGAAGAAGATTACAGACAGGGTTTATTACATCACAGAAACATTGCCAAGCATGTCGGTTCACTCTAGTGAAGTGTGATGGCAACTTCTATGTCTTATCATCCTCTCTTCAACACTACAAGCCCAATGGTGTGTACAAAAGAGATGCTTAATGCTGATTGTGCCACTAAATAACAGTAAGAGACATATCCGAGGTCATAGAGCCTCTAATATATAGATCCATGTCTCTGAATTTCTAGTCCTGTGTGCCTTCTACTATACCATGCAATAAAATCCATAGACTTCTCTTATTAACTTGCAATCTGCCAATAGGAACTACTCCAACTTTACCATACTAGTTAATATTTTATAGGCCTCTATCTATATGCAATAACCAATTTTAGAAGTTGCTTGCAGCCAAAGAATACCAAAGAGGTACATTGATTGAAAATCCCATAGGTAAAAACACATTTCATTTCTGTCAAGCTGCCGTGATTTCTCACTTTTGCTTTTGAGAATCTTTCTCCCATCATTTTTCTTTCATGACTCTTTTCATCGCAAACTTGACCACCGGGTGTTTTAGAATTGTATGCTTTTAATAACAGAGGCCAAGAAAAATCCAAAGCCTTCAAAATGTAAAGGAAATATCAAAGTCTAAAGCAAGTCTTCTAAAATAAATGTCACCAGGATGGTGTGTATTCTTGATCTCAACACATGAATGTAAAAAAATCTGATTCTGGTAAAATCAGATTTTCATCTGTTTGACTGTCTGTCTGTCTATCTACCTATCTATCTCTCTGTCATACTTATTCATTTCTTAGGTGGAACACCAATACTCCTCTCTCTCTCTTTGGAAATAAGAAGAGTGGAATTGACTATGGCAACAGTGCCAAGAAATAAGATGCTAAGAGAAGGTATGCCTGGTAAATATATTGGATCATTAGAACTTCATTGAAAGGCAACAAAATAGGCAATCTTGTACAGATCAACATGGTTGTCAGTACAGATCAAAATTTCCATGTGTGTTAGAAAATGAATAGAGATGATAAATTCAGAAGGCAGCATGCAGGGGTAACTTGAGTGCAAAGCATGTGTTGTTGCCTGATCCCAGAAAGTCAAGTCATGTGGAGGTTTCTTATTCTGCTATGACATATGCCATGTTGAGAAACCAGGTAGTGACTGGGATAAGTGGCATGGGTGCTGCTACCACCAAACACTGAGATATGACAGAAGTGGAATTGCCTTCCAAATGCAAAATGGAAACAATTTGTGTATCTTTGATGTAGGATAAAATTTCAGTAGCTTTCTGTGAAGGTGAGCAATCCCTAAGTGACAGATTATTTTATGAGGCTTCTAAGTAAGATGAGCAAGCCTATTTTGATAACATAAAATTGGCAGGAACTTGAGCTTGGAATTTGAATGGAGCCCACACTAAATAGCTGTAAAAGTCTGAAGAGGGACAGATGATTTTATTGTTTGTTTATGGAATGCTTTTCCCTGGGCACATCATGTGGGCTTAAAAGTGGAGGAGGAGATAGAATCATTTTACTTAACATGATTGTTGTCTTTTATCATTTGTTTCTCCTCAGTAATTATAAATCAAATTTAAAATTTAATACTATCTAATACTTATGGAGCACAGTTATTGATATAGGATCTAGACTAAGTGTGTTGCGATTACTGAGAGGCACTACTGTTATCTTCATTGTACTGATGAGAGAAGTGTGAGTCAGACAGATAAGGAGCTTATCCAATAGCCCAAGCAGTAAATAGCAGACCAGGTTTTGAATCCATGCACTCTGATTTCAAAATCCTCTTGTCTAACTTAGACTCTGCTATGTGGACCTTCTTAAAGAGCACAGTAACCCTAGGGTGGTGGTCGGCAAACTGTGGCTCTCGAGACGCATGCAGCTCACAAGCCACGGTTTGCCACTCTGTTGACTAATGAATTTGTCCACCACTGGGATAGGGGCTTAATCACAAGAAACAACAACAGCTTGTAATTATTAGAATTGAAAGTCTAGGTCAGTGGTTAGCAAACCCATTAGTCAACAGAGCAACAAACCTTGGCTTGCAAGCCACATGTGGTTCGAGAGCCGCAGTTTGCTGGTCACTGCCCTAGGAGATGGAATTAGTACCATATTTTCTGGCGTATAAGAGACTCCCAACTTTTCCAGTTAAAATATAAGGTTTGGGATATACTTGCCCTATAAAATGACACCCGGTGTATAAGACGACCCCCGACTTTTGAGAAGATTTTCCTGGGTTAAAAAGCCATCTTAGAGAGAATCCAAGATGGCAGCATAGGTAAACACCTACACTGCTGCCTCACACAACAATTTCAAACTTACAACTAAAAGACAGAACGGATATCATCCAGAACCACAGGAAAGCTGGCTGAGTGGAAATTCTACAACTAGAGGGAAAGAGAGGTGCTCACAGAGACCCACAGGAGCTGCAAAAAGCTGAGTTACAGAGTACCTGGCTGGTTTTCTCTGGCGGGAGGGAAACGGAGACTCCCAACGGCATTGAACCTCTTATCTTACGACACTAAACCCCAGATCCAGCCGAAACTCATACGGGGGAAGTTTGGACTGTGAAAAGGGAGAAGTGCACAGAAATTTAGGGGAGTTGCAAAAGATCAGAGGCCTGCTGGCCCACAAGGCACTGCGCAGAGGACAGATTGCTGATTGTGCAATGGGCGGGAGACAGACTCTCTCAACTGTGCCACTTCTGACTCCACTAAGCCCCTGTTTCAGGTGAAACCCTGGGGACCCAGACTCGTGTAGTCCTGGAGCACAAGGGAACCAGAGGGGCAGTGGTCTAGAGGCATTGCGGTGCACGTGCACAAGGACCGCTCCAGCAATTACCCAGTCACGTGAAACTCAGGGGCCGTGGAGGGCAGGGCCGACTGGAAGGCAAGGCTGTCCCTTAAGCCCTGAGACTCCACCCTCCCAAGCTCAACAGAGAGGCTTCTGCGGAGTTGCAAGTCTGGTATCATAAGGCTGAATCCAACACAGAAGTTCTCCCGGCATAGTGAAAATGCCGAGACAAGGGAAGGGATCACAAACAAAAGAAATGGAGGAAAACAAACGACTGGATATAGAGTTCAACACCATGCTTATAAGGTTTTTCAAGAATATGCTAGAAAAGTTGGATAAAGTTAGCGAGAGCCAAGAGGAGATGAAAAAGGACCAACTAGAGATGCAAAAGAGCCAACTAGAGATGGAAAAGGTCCAACTAGAGGTGAAAAAGGACCAACTAGAAATTAAACATACACTGACTGAAATAAAAAATATTATACAGAGTCCTAACAGACTAGAGAAAGGCAAGAATCAAGTCAAAAATTTGAAATATAAAGAAGCAGAAAACATTCAACTGGAAAAGCAAGAAGAGAAAAGAATCCAAAAATGTGAAGATAATGTAAGGAGCCTTTGGGACAGCTTCAAGTGTACCAACATCAGAATTGTGGGGGTGCCAGAAGAAGAGAGAGAGCAAAATACTGAAAACCTATTTAAAGAAATAATGACTGAAAACTTCCCACATCTGGTAAAAGAAATAGACTTACAAGTCCAGGAAGCACACAGAACCCCATATAAAAGGAATCCAAAGAGGACTACATCAAGACACATCCTAATTAAAATACCAAGAGTAAAAGACAAAGAGAGAATATTAAAAGCAGCAAGAGAAAAACAGTTCATTACCTACAAGGGAGCACCCATACGACTGTCAGCTGATTTCTCAACAAAAACGATGCAGGCCAGAAGGGAGTGGCAAGAAATATTCAACGTGATGAATAGCAAGAACCTACAACCAAGAATAATCTATCCAGCAAAGCTATCATTCAGAATCGAAGGTGAGATAAAGAGCTTCACAGATAAGAAAAAGCTAAAGGAGTTCATCAACTCCAAACCAGTATTATATGAAATGTTGAAAGGTACTCTTTCAGAAGAGGAAGAAGAAAAAGGTAAAAGCCAAAAAAATTATGAACAACAAATACATATCTATCAACAAGTGAATCTAAAAATTAAGTGAATCGAAAATTTGATCAAAAGAATAAACTGGTGAATATAATAGAATCAGGAGCACAGAAAGGGAGTGAACTGATAATTCTCAGGGGGAAGGGGATGAGGGGAGTACAGGGAGAGACTGGACAAAAATCATACACCTATGGATGAGGTCAATGGGAGGGAGACGAAGGCAGAGGGAAGGGTGGGAGCTGGGTGGAGGGGTGCTGTGGAGGGGAAAAAAGAGAAACAAATGTAATAATCTGAATAATAAAGATTTAATTTTTAAAAAAAGTCATCTTATATGCCAGAAAATACGGGTACTGTATTTCATACTAAAATAGAATAGTCTGATAAAAAGAATGACAGAAAACTCAGATTAAAATCTTTAAATTATTCACTCTTACCCTAAACTTTGCAGAATATTCTTTTTAGAATACAGTAGTTTCATTCATTTCTCAAGCAATTGAATAGGTTCCCTTTTACATGAACAGACCTCTAGACTTTTGACCATCTAATTGGACCATAACAGCATCAGTGAGAACGTTGGAGAATTACTGCTTTTCTCAATCTTGGCATAGGTTGCACTAAGGAGACTTTTAATGGCGTACACTTGATTGGACCTCCTTCACATCTATCTCCTCCACTGTCATGGTGTGAACTGGGAAAGTTAATGTGTTGTGCTAGGAGGACAATTGAAATAGAGGAAGGAAACTTAAAGATTTATTTAAATTTAAGGGCTTATCTTATATAATAAAAGCATGGTATGCCAATTGTCCCCTCAACCAGGAGTTCTTCTGGAAGTTCAACCATGGGGTGGGGCTGGGCAGAGGAAGGGAGGAGGCCCCAGGCCAACAGCCAGCAATCACTAGGGACCCTATGAGCACAGAGATTTTGTGCACTGGGCCTCTAGTAATATTTAGGATAGCCTCCTTCTGAGTAAGGTTTGGCCAGGCCAAAGATGCTGAAATCATTCATGACTCTTCTTTTTCTCATACTGCATATCAACATATCAGTAATCTTAATAAGCCCCCTACCCCTTCAAAACACATTTTAGCCCCAGCTGGTTTTGCTCAGTTAGATAGAGCATCGGCCTGTGGACTGAAGGGTCCCAGGTTCAATTCCATTCAATGGTACATGACTGGGTTGTGGGCTCAATCTCCAGTTGGAGTTATACAAGAGGCAGCCAATCAATAATTCTCTCTCATCATTGATATTTCTCTCTCTCTCCCCCTTTCCCTTCTTCTCTAAAATCAATAAAAAATATTTTTAAAAAACACATTTTGAATTTGGCCAGAAACTATTGCTCCTGACACCAGTACTCCAGCTCAACCTTAGGTCACCACTCACCTGTACTATGGCAACATTCTTAACTGGTCTTGCTTTTCCTGATGCCACTGTAGCCTGTCTTTCTCACAGAGGCCAGAGTGATCCTTTGCAATTGCCAGTCAGGTCCCCTAGCTCTTCCACCAAAATCCTCTCCTGTGTTTTCCCATCTCACTTAAGGAGTTTCCCATCTCTGAGATTTTATATCCTGCTACCCTCCCACCTTCCATTCTCTGACTCTGCACCACACACCAGCTGCCTTCCTTCCAGCATTTTCCTGGTTCAGAGCACTCTTATAGGACCCTCTCCCTGCCCGACTCTTCTTTTGGGTAATTTTAAACATGAATATTAAGCATGCTAGTAATGATATGCACATATTTCTTATGAGTATTCCATGAGTATTGAACTCTCAAATTTAAAATATTTTAGTTATTTAAAATATATTAAATTTTGTTGTCCCCCTTTCTTTAGGCTTCTTGCTAAAAAAGTGAATTCACTATTTTTTTTGTACAATTGTTCAAAAGATAATATGTTAATGATATAGCTTGATTCAGGGAGGGCCAAGGTACCACAGAACATAAATGAGGTACATATAGATAAGATTTGGAGGATCAGAGGAAAATTTCTGGTAAAATTGTGAAGTGTATATTTGCCTGAAGAATAGGTAAGAATTCTCTAGGTGGATCTGTGTGCCTGTGTGGGCTGGTTGTTGGAGGGAAGGGGTGATGACAGTGGAACAGAGTGCGTTATTCCAAAAAACATTAAATACGGATAATGAGAGGACTGAGAGAAAGTTGGCAAGGTCTCCATGCTAGAATCCAACAGATCTAAGTTACAGAAGCATCACCAGGGAAGAAATGTAGAATGGTTTGGAGGGATTTGAGGCTGGAATGTCAGTTAGAGGGCTGTATTAGCAATGTAGGGGAAGCATATGGTATTTGAACACAGGACCTGAGAAATATTTCTAACTTGTCTTCTTGCACACTTCCAAAGTTTATTTATGTTTCTCTGAAAAATAAAACAATTTTGCTTTTGCTCTGGGTCATAATAATAATACCTGTTCTTTAGCAAGTAATTATTATGTGCAGTCAATCTTCCAAGCCTTTACATGCTGTACATTAACTCATTTAATCCTCACAATGACACTATGAGGCAGGTACTATTATTATCCCCTTATTTTATGGATGAATAAATGGAGACTCAGCAAAATTAAGTAACTTTCTCAGGGTCACCCTTAGGAATTTGCAGAGCAGGATTTAAATCCTAGCCATCTGCTTCTAGAACAGACTTATTAAGTTCCACTTTGTCTATAAAAAGAATTTGCCCTATGCTGATACCATTTGTTGGTGAAGTTATTTTTTTCTTGAATATTGAATCAAACTAGGAATAAGATTATCTAACATGGAATAAATTTCAGGAAAATTCATATCTCTCTTGTAAACTTGAACAGCAGAAGAAGATGGTCATTGTAAGAATGATGGGAAAAATAAGTGTCAATGCAGCCAAGATCATCCCCATTAAGTCATCCAAGGAGATTATTCAATATTCTATATTGGTATTATTTTCTTGATATTCTCACTGATGAAAATATTTTTCAGTTTAAATGTTTCAATGTGAATAATGTTAAATGTGGTATATAATTACTTTAAGAGATTTTAAGGGAAAATGGTTGATAGATTTGGAAACTATTTTTTTCTGTTTATAGACCAGGTCATTGCTAAGGAATACTAAAATATATATGCCTGAATGCTTCATGAATAATTGTATCTCTTGGGACCTGCATTCATAGAACTTATCTTAAGATCACCCATTGCAGTGTAGTATCATCAACTCTCATCTGGTTATTTTTAAGTTGTTTCCTGCCAAAAGATAGATTTTGGCAGATTCAATTTAGAAGTGTCCTTGAGGCACAGAGCCCTGCAATTGCATTTTCATAGAAATTTATTCTTAAGAAAATTGCCAAGAGGACTTAGTATAGTATCTTAATTTCTCCTCACTTTAAGTATCTTGTACAAATAATATAGTAATTCGGTTAGGGGTAGGAAGTTTTTTGTGGGTGTCCCCAAAACCCAACATTCACTTAGCTCCCAGATAACTAATAACTCCCACTACTATGGCATTCACTTACATATCCTCCAAGCCCATCACTCTTGCAGAATTTTATCATAGTCACAAATAGAGTATGCCAACCAGCTCAAACTTGTAAACTTTCCATTTTCTCACTGAATCTGATCTCATTGATTCCTCTCACAGAAACCTATTAGTAGAATTCTATTACTTATTTTAAGAAATTTTAAATAGAATTCTATTAGTTTTCATTAAAATAGCTATAAACCAATTGGATGAAATGGGGTGTGAAGGAGAAGAGCCCATGACACTTGGCATCTTTGACATTTCTTCCTACATGATTGTGTTGGAACTCATTCTTCAATTGAGGATTGCAGAGAAGAAACCATAGTATATACTAGTTATTACAATAATAACAATAGCAACTAAATATTTACAGACCTAACTTTAGGTGTATAAATGTGGGAATGGTTGGTTTAGTTTGCACTGAGAATGTATGGCTGCATTGGGGTCTCAATGGACTTCCTTTTCTCAGGGAGTCAAGAGCCAACAGAAATAATCTGAAATAGGGTCAAGTTATCATCAAAGAGCTAAAGTCACAAAAATGGCTAATTAATTGTTGTCAAGAGAAAATCTCAAGTCAGACATATGGAAAACAAGACTTATGAATCAGCACCAACTTGGCATTAGCCCTCAGGCAAATGAAATTAAATCAGTAAAAATCTATTCAGTGGAAACATGACTTGCTATAATTCTAAGGCATCTCTCCTCTAGAAGCAGAGCACCCTCCACAGTTCTAAAGAGAACAGCTGATCCTCTACCCTCCACCCTTCAGTGAGACTGCAGTTCAGTGTTGGCCTGACCTTCTCAATGTGTCAGTTTTGTACAAGCCACTTAAATGATCTAGTCCTCATTTTTTCATCTTAAAAATAAGAAGTAAAACTACCTAAATCTGCCTCACAGAGTTTGTGAGCTCCAGGAGGGTAAGGACTATGTCCACCACCTGCCCAGCCAAATCCCTATTGAATAGCACAGAATCGGACATATGGCAGACATCTAACATGTTCGTGGAAGGAATGTGTGAATGAGCAAGGACAACTGACTGCTGTAGTACATTGTGAAATGCTTTGTAAGCCACACATGGCTGTATGTATGGTGATATCATGATCCTTTGGACTCTTAAGTTCATAAAAATCCACTCATGTCATATCAAAAGTACATCACATATAAAAAATTCTCAATCACTTTTTTCTCTCTAATATCAAAAGAGGATAGGATGGCTAAACTAATGATCATGTATTATTTGTTAGGCCATCATGTGCATTTCACATGCATTCCTTATTCTAAGAAGCAGAAACTGTCATTAGCCTGATATGGAGATGAGGAAATCACAGATCTGGGTTTCTTCCTTCCTTTCTTGTTTTGTTTTGTTTTGTTTTGTTTGCAATTCCACTTTTCATCTATCACTTTCCACTTATAAAGCATTATATTTTCCTTAAACAAAAAATGCTCTTCTCTGGATAATGATAGTTTGTTCTTTATGCAATTATTTAATGTATTGTGATGTTTAGAAGTTGGAGTCCTTATCCTATGAAGAAAAATGTGAAAAATACCGACTAAAGGCATAAGTAAGATATTATTACAGTGAAAAGAAGTCTATTTAAAGTAGCTCCAGTCAAGCAAAGGGAAAGCTTAGTATATGGTAGAAATGCATGGATGGCTTTTTGCCAGAATCAGTGCCTGTCTTACCCACTTTCTATCATTCTACTTCTGGCCTCTCCACTTTTATTTTTCACTCCTCTCCTATCTTCTTTCTTTTACTGTCCTCTCCCAACTCTTCCCTTTACTCATGACCAGCCATGGCTGCTCAAAACAGGAAAGCCTCAGCTCCTGAATCTGTCTTCCCCAAACCAACTTACTCAATGTTAGAAGTATTATTTCAAAACTATGGCAGGTTCCGATGACCTATGGCCAGGGTTGGGTTCACCTACCATGTGATGTTTATGGTATACAGGATCTCCAACAAGGGTGATGGTCCAGAAGAAAACTGGCACCCCTAACATGAGAGGTGGCTCTTCTGAAGACATAAAACAGAAGGAATTATTAAAAGAACAGACAGCAACCATATGAAAGGGAAGTCTGAAGATGTCTTATCCATATATGCTTCATAGGAGACTGAATCTAAATTTCAACTGCATAAACAAAGGTCATTTCTCTAAAATAAGAATTCATGTATAAGCTCAAGGAAGAACCAATTCATGTTATCTTTTCAGTGCATTTTTTAGGATAGTTTAAAATTACAGTGACCCTCAAGCCATTATTTGAATGAGAATACCAGCTACTAAATTAACTTGGATTTTTTTACTGCTTTATAAAAAGATCTGAAAGAAATACTGTCTGAAAATACAAATGCTATAAATATTTTAAATTTATAATTGTCATGGACTTTTTAAAAATAGATTTTTTATTGATTTAAGATAGGAAGGGAGAGGGAGCAAGAGATAGAAACATTGATGATGAAAAAGAATAATTGATCAGTTGCCTCCTGCACACCGGCCACTGGGGACTGAGCCCACAACCTGGAAGCAACCAGGGCATGTGCCCTGACCAGGAATTGAACCATGACCTCCTGATTCATAGGTCAACGCTCAACCACAGAGCCGTGCTGGTGGGACTGCATAGACTTTTGTGGCAGACCCTTACTTGTCAGTATCTGGTCAGAGTAGTTCAATTAAACCTTTTATAACCTAATGAAGTTTGCTTATCTAGTAGAATCCAAACATAGTCAAGAGCAATGGGAGCTCATCTAAAGGTAGTCATTAAAAATGTCTTTTAGCCCTAGCTGGTTTGGCTCAGTGGGTAGAGTGTCAGCCTGTAGACTAAAGGGTCTGGGTTCGATTCCAGTTAAGGGCATATGTCCGGGTTACGGGCTCAGTCCCCAATAAAGGGCATGTAGGAGGCAGCCAATCAATGATTCTCATCCTTGATGTTTTTCTCTCTTTCTTCATCTCCCTTCTCCTGTGAAATCAATATATATATATATATATATATAT
>JAAGEH010000088.1:3473610-3510251 GCA_011751065.1 Lasiurus cinereus | reverse complement strand
ATATATATATATATATATATATATATATGTATATACACACATACATACACACACATGTATATATATATATAATATATTTTTAAAAATGTCTTTTATTCTTTAGAATCTCTGAGCTTCATTTCCTTTATATGTCTAATGGAGATCCATCATTTGAAAAACTTATTTTGAACATTTACTTAGGTGCAAAGTATGATGCTAGTTACTGAGGGGTTTGCATGGCTTGAGCCTGTAGCATATCCAGGTTAATAGAAAAATCTTCTCATCTTTCTGGCAACTGAAAATGGAAAGCTGCCACAGGGTGAGTCAACTGCACAAGTAGTGATTAATATGAAATAGCTAATTGGACTGAGCCCCTGGAGAACGTGCAGAGAGCTGAGCTATGAAGAGGTGCATATTGCTCTGTTTGTTCTGGCAGAATGAAAGCCTTTTCCCATTTACATTTCTTCTTATTAATATGCTACACAGACTACCAGCATTCCTATTTTATTCTGTTTACAGGGCTTTCAGAAGGTGACTCAGGGGCATCTAATGAAGAATGACAAGCACCTAATATCAGTCAAATGTTCATTATTCTTTTTACATTGATCTCCCCTCCTACAAAGATTAGTCAAAACTCTTAGCTAGAGAAACTAGGAGGAAATATGGACAGCAAGGAAAGCAAATTAATCCTGGCCTTTGGAACACAAGTAAAGAATTTAGCTGATTATTGAAAAAAGTAGTCAAACCAGATTCCATTGGAACAAAATCAATTCAATTACCATAAGAAGCAAAATAGTCTGTGCATTTGGGTATCCATGGCTTTAACTGAACTCGTGAAGAACTGATGTGTGATTCCTAACTCACATCCGAACTGGCAAAAAAATGTCCCAAACCCTGAGGCTGTAGTACACACTTGGGATTTTTCCCCTTCTTTAAAAAAAAGAGATTTTCCTCATTATTTCTAGAAACACAGCTCAAGCACAGAGAGTGAACTTTCAGCAATTATCCATGTTCATTGGACAGAGAGGTCTCTGTTTCTCCTCTTAGTTCTCCCATTAGAGAAATCCAGGAGCTCTTCTGAGTTTAGACGATGGAGGCAGCTTCTTGAGAGCTGGGAAGAGCCCTGGGAAGAGAGGTGGGCATAGAATAGATTCAGTTTACTGGAACCAAAGAAAAACCTGGGCTCTTGTGGAAACTTGACCCTGTTTTATTTGCTCAAGTCACTAGCCCTCCTCTTCCTAATTGGCAAGAAGTGCTAAGTAGAAAAAAGACTCTTATGATTAACCACTTATTGAGCTCTGGCCTTTTGCCTAGACACTGAAGAGCCTTACATTAATTATTTGATGGAGCCCTCAAATAGCATCAATGTATTTTCATTTTATAGATGAGGAAATTTAGCCTTTGTGAAGAAATCATGGATGATGAAGTAAAATGTGATTACTCATATAGAGGTCAAGTCCTTTTGAGACCAAAGATAAAGATGCCACTGGCACTTGGCCAGTGGGGCTTAGTGGTTGAGCCCATGAATCTAGACGTCTCAGTTCAATTTCCAGTCAGGGTACATACCCGGGTTGTAGGCTTTATCCCCAATGGGGGTCATGCAGGAGGCAGCCAGTCAATGACTCTCTCTCATCATTGATGTTTCTTTCTCTCTCTCCTTCTCCCTTCCTTCCTCTGAAATCAATTAAAAAAATAAAGATTCCAGTGGTAAGATCTCTCCCCAAGTAAAGCTATCTTAGCCTTCCCGAACCTACTCTATAAAATGAATCGAGGCGTTACAGCATTGTACTGTGAAAGGAAGTATAAATAGGTGGGAGGGATTAGAGAATTATAACTTTGGAGCAAACCAAAGCTTTATACAGTCATTCACCTCTCTCCTAATGCAACACTCCCATATTCAAAGCATGGGCAATATCATGCAACCAACAAAATCTATGTCTCACTGATCAAATGATCTCTTTTAATTGTTACTAACCAAGACCAAGGGGGAGAAGTATACAGGTCTTTCTAACACAGCTTTCATATTCAGATAATGTGACTCCCAAATGGATCCTTTATACCCTTACCATCAAAACCAAGGTCCTGCTAGAAATGCAGAATTTCAAACCCAACTCCAGGCCCACTGAATCCAAACCTGCATTTGAACAAGATGCTTGCCTGGTTAGCATGCACAGGAGAAAGTTCAGTGATATTACTTTATTCCATTACTTCATTGGTTTCAATGCTGGCTGGGCACCAAAATCACTTTAGAGTTGTGTAAACTTTTGGGGTGGTATTGGGCATAGACAGATTTGCTCAAGCCCTACAGGTATTGTAATAAATAACGGAATCTGGTTTGATTGCAGTCTTTGAGATTTTCTAGGATCTGGCCAAGGATCGGGGCAAGCTTCTGGGGGTGTTAGATGGCAAAGCAGAAAACCTCGTGTCCTTCCCTGGGTTTTTTATTTCTCCTTGAATTTTAAAGATGCCTAAACCTTCCAAAAGCCAATCTTTTTTTATCCTTTATCATATCCTCCTTCTTTTTCCAAACCCTTTCTATCCACTCTCTAATCATGATTAAAAAGAGGGTGAAGCAAGATAGAACGTCCTCTTTCAAGTTCTACTTTTGGGGAAGAAAGAGAACTACGAAAAACAGAAAAACCTCCTGCCCTATCTTTCATGCTTCTTTAAGATAGCTACTTCATGTCTTTTCTCAGTAGCTACTAAAAGTCTAAGCCCTTCCCCTTATAGGTGCCCTGCCTCCTCTTTATTGATGTCTCTGACCCAGAACATATTTTGGGAAAGTGAACATTTGTTTCCAAAGTGGGTTTTTCAGCCATCGAATCCTTCATATCCACATTTGCGCTTATAAATAGGCTTCCACAGTTAGAGTGGGTTCTGTATTTGTATTTGTTTCTGGCCATTAGTGAGCACTTGGCGTGGGGTCTCCTTTTCCAGAACTGCCTCCTAAGGTTCCCTCACTCCCCTAGCCTGCTCTCCTAAAGCACAGGGAGGAGGTGCTTGAAGGGAAGAATAAGTAGTAATGATTGTTTGCTCAGGCAGCCATACTTTCATTATTTTGCTTTTCTCCCATCCTTACAAATGAACTCTTGGCAATGTTCATATTAATAGCTATTGTTTTAATAATGTTTATTTTTGGCACCATATGTTCAGGGCCTCTGGGAACCTGAGCAAAATTTACTAAACAAAACAACACAATTAACCAAATAAGACAATACACCGAAATTAAGAATGTGTAAGTCTAGAGCAGAGAATAAAGGAGGACAGGCAGATATAATACTGACTGGCCCCTGCGGATGCAGAAGTGAGCCACCTTTGGGGATGTAGCGGCTCCCTGGAGCCTGGCGCCCTGTGGGCCGCGGCGTGGGGATGCCTTCATCCAGACTTTCACCTGAGGAAATACCTCCTTTTCTTGTGGAAATTTGTTTCTATAATGCAACAACTTTTTCTATAAGCATAACATTACTAGTTAGACATGTGTAATATTTAGATGGGCTTGAGATTATGTCAGTGCTGAGTTCCAGTTCAACTGTCACTCTCCATCTGTCCTGAGATCCAGTCTCCTCCCGCATTTATAAAATGGTACCTGTATCATTTATCATTAGGTTTCTTGTGAGGCATCAGTGACATTATTCACGGGAGCCTTGGCCTGGTAAGCACTCCATAGAAATGACCTATTATCTGTATTTTTGTTGTTTTTGTTACAGTCATCTGAGGTGACAGAATTGGTGGCAAAATTTCAGAAGTCTGATAAAAAATGCATGCAAGTGTAATGAACTCAGATGTGTTAAGCTGAGTTCAATTTGAATTTGCACCCTCATCCTGGTGGGCTGGCAGATAATGCAGTCCTAGTCATCTTAAGTTTTCCTCCTTCCCACAGGGGTACCCAGCAATTCTGGCATCACCAAGGCATCATGGAGACCCCAGGCCCCTGACCCTCCTTTCATTCTGGTTAATACTGAGGTTTACTCACTGTCCTACTCACCTGTTCCTTGTTTCCAGGCCTCACTAAGGTCATGGAGATGCTAGCTATGGCCTGGGCTTCTATGTTGGAGAGCAGCTTGCCATGGTGAACATGTTTGCCATGTACCTGCCCCCAGTGAGGGTGGTTTTCTCACTCCTTTCCGTCTTTTCTAGAACTCCTAAAATAAATTTTAACAAAATGTTCTGAGGCCTTTTACCCTATGCTTCGCTTTCCACCCAAAAAAAACTGACTTGAGAGAAAGGGACCGGAAAATACAAAGGACCAGGCTACATGCTCAGAAAACAGAATGAAAAAGTAGAACCAGTACAAACTCATATATTAATAAATTATCCTGCCAGCAGGCATATAAAACACAAACTCTGACATGTGCCTTGGGATACGTGGTTAGCATTCACTCTGAGTCACGGGCACCTTTGTAAAGCAGCAGGGAGCTGACGGGAGAGAGGCACACCTTCCGCATTCACAGACGCTGCTCTTTTCCAGCTGTGGTTCTTGCCACTCTGGATTTCAGCTTTGAAGAGGCCTCCAGAGCCAGTATAGATCACTGAGTCTTTAATTAAAGTCTGCTAAGGCCTAATAGTCTGGAATGTTTCATTATTTCCTTGGCAGGTCTTGTGAGTTATTTTTTATCAGGCTGTAGAAAGCAGAAATTGGAAAAAGGTAAGTGTCACTGTTTGGGGACCCACAAACCAGGGGCCCATTACAGTGCCTTTAAAAAGGACATATTCACCAGTAGTAGGTTTAGCTCCTTTCTTTGTTGGAGTCTGAATGCTAGTTCCCTAACTCCCTTCCTACCCACTAAATGTTCACCAAAGTGGGTATTTATTAATACAAATAGCTTCCATTAACTCAGTGCTTGCTCCATGCCATGCTTTGTGCCCAGAACTTAAAACTGCCTCTACCATTGTAGTGAATTGAATTGTGCCTCTCCCCATAAACTGTGTTCCCCAAATCCTAATTCCTGGTACCTGCAGAAATATGGTCTTTACAGGTGTGTAGTGGGTAGAATAATGTCATTCCAAAATTGATGTACAGCCAAAACCTCAGAGTATGACTTTGGAAATAGAGTCTTCTTTGCAGATCCAATTAGGAATATGGGAAAGAGCTCAGGTTTGATTCAGTTAGGTCCCAAATCCAATGACGGGTATCCTTTTAAGAAGAGGAGAGGACACAGACACATACAGAGACACAGAGAAAGTGGGTTACATGAAGTTGAAGGTATGCTGCCACCAGCCAACCAATGCCAGGAGCCACCGGAAGCTAAAGGAGATAATGAAGGATTTCCTCCAAGAGGCTTTGGAGGGAACATGTTCCCACAGGAGACTTGATTACAGACTTTTGGACTCCAACCGGTCAGAGAATAAATTCATTATTTTAAGTACCTAGTTAGTGGCACTGTATTATGGCAGCCTTAGGAAACCCATGTAAAATCAAGATCTCGAGAGGTCATCCTGGATTTAGAGTGGACCCTAAATCATTAAGGACCATTCTGGATATGAAAATGAAATTCATTCTCAAAGCAAAGGAAAACTTTGGAAAGAAACAAGAAAATGCAATATTTCAGTAAAATGCCCTCTTTCTAGCAAAAGTTCAGTCCTTCAGATACTTTGAGCTAAAGGAGTAAGGTTGTGATGATATATTAAAATTTTTTTTTAAGTTGAACTTTATTAACATCTCTCAATTAAAAGTTACACCAGATAAGTTGAACAGGCGAGGAAGACTTTGTTTAAGACTTGTGATAGGGAGAGAGATTCAACTGAAACAAAAGGCACTGGGATGAGCCAGAGGAAAAGTACAGCTGCACATTAGGGGAGAGCTGGTCAATGTGATCAGACTGTGTTTGCTCATTGGTGCTTATCAAAGTGAGGCACCTACCCTCCCATAGAATGGTCTACCAGTCGTTATGATTGGGCACACTGACAACCAGGGGGCAGATGCTCAACAAAGGAGCTAAGCTGTCCCCTAGTGGTCAGTGCATTCCCATAGCCAACCTCCCGTGGCTGGCCAGTGGCCTACAGTCCCTCATCCTGGCCCTCCCCCTGGCCTGCAGGCCCTGATCAGCCTGCTGCCCGTCAGCAGTCAGCGATAAGAGTAGGAGGGGGGAGGCAGGGAATTTCAAAGTGGCAGTGTGCGGACATTGGTGTCCATTCAGCACCTAGCCCTGCCACCATTGCCTTCTCTTCCTACCCCATTAGAGTCTTTGGGCCCTAGGCTGTGACAGAAACCAGGGGAGGGTGGTGGTGGACGTGGCTCCTTTCCTGGGAGGCCGAGGGCTGGCTCCATCCTTGGGGCCTGCAGCCAACCTCCCAAGCTCTGTCCTTTCTTCAGCTGGCAGGCCCTAATTGGCCTTCTGATCACCTGCTGCAGTGGCAAGGGAAAGGGGAGCGGGGAAGACAGGGGAACACGTTGGCACCAGCAACCGTTGGCCAGGCCTAGGGACCCCACCTGCACTAGGCCTCTAGTTTATACATAAAAGTTTTCTAAAGTAAATGCCTAAGAGGAGGGAAGTCAGGGGCCTGGAATTAGAGGGCAACCCACCTAAAGCTCAGTCAAGCTTTAGGGAATTTGAAGACTATCTTGATCATATGGATCCAATTTGATTTTTTTAAAACAAAAACACCAGGGAGTTTAAGTTAATGACAAGTAATGTATCAGAAAAAAAGCCTAGCTTTTTTTCAACAGGGACATCTAGATTCAGATCTTCATAACTCAACTGCTTGACTTCATGGATCCTGTTTTCTTTTCTATAATGTAGATAAGACATTTTATAGATAGTTTGTAGGATTGGTTTGAAAATTTAGAAATTGTGCAAATAAAATATTTAATTAATACTAACAACTTCTATAATATTTGTATTGCAATTTAGGTTTTTGGTTGGTGGGGAATTTAAATCCAACACTAATAATCAACTTACTAAATGAAAGTCCTGCTGACATTCCCATTCTGTAATAATTTGATATTGAAGCTTTCAAAAGCACAATGCAAGTATGAGGCAAGGACATGGAAAGCATTTGTTCACTTTAGCTAATGTTTTCTGTTTATCAGAATCAGCGATTCACTTTAGCCATGCCTCAGGCAGAAGGCTGTCCTCAGGGCACAAGGAAAGTATTTGGAACAGACACTCATATACTCAGAGGCAAAGACCATGGAAATGGCAAAAGCAATTGGATTTAAAAGAAGTACGTGTCTTTTTTTTGTTTGTTAAATAGGTGTCTCATTGATTTCTCACTCATAACTTGTATCAGCTTTGTTCTGATACCTAAAACAGAGCTATTCACATCAGTCTTGGCAGCACATGTATTTGAAATGATGTATTATGTCACAAGCTTCAGCGCTTTTTCTTTCCCCAAGCAGAATTTGCAAAGCCTAAGTGAGAAAAAGAGCCATTAGGGATTCAGAAAACAGTCCACATGATGCCCTCAATAGCATCTGTGTTCCCCAGGGCCACATTTCTCTTTCCAGACTTTAAACTTAAGTCTCTTTTTCTCCCATGCCTTTAGCCCTTCTCATTTTAATAGACTATTTCAGCACATCTTAAAATATGCATCTCTTGAAGATACAACTGTCTGCTCTGCTTCGAATATTTTCATTACATTTTATTACAAGCTTGGTTCACGAGAAGTTTTACACCTAATTTGGAGGACCTGCCCTGTCAGTTTCATTTTCCTCCAGGACTTTTATTGGGTTAATTTGATTCAACTCTCTGAGTTAGTCTTTGTAAATCCAAAGTTCTCTTGTTATTCCTCTTTAAAAAGAGTGATTCATTCCAAAGCATGCTGGCTCTCCTCCAGCCTTACCATCTTACCCACAGGATCTCATTTCCTTCTGTTATGTAATGTCTACTTAATCTATTCAATAAGTATTTATCGAGCTCCTCTAATGTGTCAGCAATACCAGGATGATAAGAAAACATTCTTTAATCTGAGAAAGATCATGCTATGAAAACAAATAAACACATGGCATTGATATGAATGAAATAATGGAGTCATGTTCAAGGTGCTCTGGTAGCAGCATTTATCACGTCGGAGAGAAATCCGAACTTTTATAAATTGATGGTATTAAATAAGGGAAGGGGTACATTGAAGGACACTCATAATGAATATTTTAGTAAATGAACCAGTATATATTAAAATTATAAACACATGTAATATACACACACATTAATACACGTTACTTTCATGTTTTTGTATCTTAGATTTACTTGAGCTTGGATATCAATCTTCTCCAAAGGGTATTCCTTTAAAGAATAATCCCACCCACTATTAAGAAAAATGAATTCCATGGTCAGGCAAGTTTCAGAAGTAAAGCACACTCTATTGTTAGCATAGATAGGAACAGGGCCTATCAGTATATAAAGGTTCTTAGTTTAGATGTGTTGAACTTGAACATCTCAGCATTTTCTAATTTATTGACCTCTGAAATCTTTTCTTTTTGTAATAGCTATTAACATCCCAAGAACTAGTATTTAAGGAATACACTTTTCCAAGTTGTTCTTTTCCAGATGTTTTTTTACATAACTGTTCAACCTAAAAGTCAGTGAAAATGTCAGACCAGTACAGACAACCAAACACAGTGAGTTGCAGTGTCTTCTAAGGCAGCTCTCAATATCAACTAACACCATCAAAATTACTTTTTTATTATTATTAAAGTAAAATTTTAGAAAATTTAAAAAGGAAAAATAAACCACCATCTGCTTTCTCACTCAGAAATAGCTACTATTGATATTTTATGCTCCTTTCCAGTCACTTTGCTGTCCACATTTTGAAACCTAGGTATAATAAACTATATACAAATTTATATATATTAATTTTCATCTATTTTGCATATTATAAAAATAACTTATGCTGCTTGTGGAGCTACAGAGAAGTATAAAAAAACAACAACAAAAATCATGTGGAAGCCTGTCATTTATATTTAAGTCATAATTAATATAAATTTTAAAATCTTTTATTAATTCAAATACAATTAATTAATGTAGATTTTTCAATTCTAAGTAAAATCAAGAAGGGACGAGGACATAATTATGATCTAAGCTGTCTTGATATATACTAAGAAGAATTAACTAGTGGGTAGAACAGGTGCATATATCAGAGTACCTTTTGTTTCTTTATGGAGTGAGCAGTGTCAGAGATGCCCCTTTTAGTTAAAATATTTCGGACAATGAATACACACTCTGAAGAGTCATCCAAGAAGCTACAGACAATTGGAATCTAAAACCTTAAACAGTTTTCCTGTCTCCATGTAGCAGCCAGTCGCTGTTTGGATTTAGTTTTTGTCTCCTGGGTCTGGCAGTGTATACTGCAAGTGGCTTTTATTTAGCGTGTTAACTTAATTGTATTGCTTTTCTGAAATGAGCATCACTGTACCATAAACAATTCCTGGGCAGCACTTTTGTCTGCTGCTGTAGTGCGATGTCTCTCCCTGGCCACATTTCACACTGCTGCCTGATCTGTTTCGGTTTTTCAATTTGTTCCGTGAGTAGGCAGGCATCATTTAGGGCGGAAGGCTTCCTTGACCTCTACTCTCCAGCTTGACGCCTTCCCTTGTTTCTGTGTTCCCCAGTGTCCTCTTCCACTTCCAAATCTCCCTGTTTGGGTAAACAAAGCCAAAGTTAACTGAGTTCAAGCCAAGTGTCTTTGGAGAGCCTGGAGCAGTTTGGAAAATAACAATACTGGGAAAGAAATGAAGTCAGTGAGACTTCAACTCAGCAGATCATTGCTTCTAATGACCCAGCATTCAGGTTATTTTGATCTGGATTTTGACTTTTGGGGAACACAAAGGTGGCACACAGAGACCATGTCAAACGAGAAGGCAGCTGTAATATGAGAAAGATTGCTGGGGCCATCAGAGCAGTGAAGTGATGGTTGAGGCTGGGTGACCTATGGGCACCAGCAATAAGACAATGATTTCTAAGTGGTAACCATTTAGTTGCCCTGTTGAGGAGAATATGCCACATCCCTTCTCTCTTTTAAGTAAATATTGGGGCTTCTCTCTCATGAGCTGAATATACTCAGGATCTTTAAATCCAGAAACTGGCCCTGACTGGGTTTGGCTCAGTGGATAGAGCATCAGCCTGTGGACTGAAGGGTCCCAGGTTTGATTCTGGTCAAGGGCATGTACCTTGGTTGCGGGTACATCCCCAGTGGGGAGTGTGCAAGAGGCAGCTGATTGATGTTTCTCTCTCATCCATGTTTCTAACTCTCTCTCCCTCTCCCTTCCTCTCTGTAAAAAAAAAAAATCAATAAAATATATTTTAAAAAATAAATAAATCCAGGAAGTGTGCTGGACTTCTCTATAGGTTTTTTTCACTTTTTAAAACAATTTTACAAGGTTGATATTATTCCTGTTTCAGAGAAAGAAAAAGAAAGGGATTCTTAGAAAAATTAATATATGAAGGTTTGCAGCTTAGGTAACTGGTAGGTCTGAAAGCAGATGGAACTTCAAGTCTCCCTGTCTCTGAACTCCATGTTCTTCCCACTGGAGTAGTAGTTTGGGTTCATCGACTTCTTGAGAACCTTATGAAAGTTAGAATCTTGAGCATAGGAAAATGTGTGTGGACCAACATTTCTGTTTGGATTTTATGGCATCGATGGTTAAGAAGCCTTTTATTTTGCATCGGTTCTTTCTGCCAAAAGAAAGTGGGACAAAGTGCAACAGAATATACAATGTGGTATTTTGGGATAAGTGAGCTTCTTTCCTAAGAAAAGTGACTCCCAGTAAGGAATGAGGTAGGGAGGAAATGATTCATGCTATTTCCATGTCAAGAAAAAACATTTTATCTTAGGGAAAGAGAGAACAAGAAAGAGAATGCTTTACCCAAAAAAAACAACTTGTATTTTCCATGACACATACGGTACAAAATTAGTTGTTTTTTTTCCCCCTTTTCCCTTCCCTAGTTCCTATCCTCTCTTCCAAACATCTCAGAAATTTAATATTGTGGAAGTACATTTAAAGAAAAAAGAATGAATTAAATGGGAGACAAAAATATTGAAAATGGACATGATGATATTTATTGATCCATTCTAACAAAATGTTTACTTACTATTTTATTTGGTTTTCTCTGTCACTGGCATCCTAATTTTATAGAATTATATTCTGCTAATTAAAAATAACAAGCATTGATATTTACCTTAAGGGCTTAGTCTGTGCCAGGCACTATGCTCTAAGCACATTCTTTAATTTGCTGCTTGGGACGATATAGGTAATGGGATCTGATTCCCTTTCTCTGTCTTACAGATAAAGTGAGGCTCAGAAAGATAGGATTGAACCTCTCAGACCAGTTTAGACAACTAAACCAGCATGATACATGCCTTAATAGGTAACCCGTTTAGGATATAGAAATTATACTTTTTTTTTGAGAGAGAGAATTTATTGCTAGACTTGATTGACTCCAGAGCCTGTGCTCTTAACCCTTTCCACTAGAAGTGTGGTCCAGGATACCAGATGTGTTCGCATCAGTGGGAAGCTTGCTGGAAATGCAGAATCTCAGACCTCAACCCACATGGTGTGCTGGCAAATGTTTGACAGCTAGTTTTTTGGGTGAGTGTGTGTGGAGAGGTCCTTTGCAGTATTCACTGATTTCCCTGGGCAAATGCTTCCACCGTGGCAGCTACCGATGTGAATGAAGCCACTGACCACACGGGAAGCAGTGTTGCCATTCCTTCTGTCCAGTTGACAGGAGCCAGCTCTCCACACCGCTGCACCTCAGACCTACTGAGTCAGAAACATGTCAGCACATTCTCCAGGCAACTCATACACTGAGAAGCACTGGCCCAAGAGACTGCTTTCTATTGCTTGGTTTTATGAATTCCAATGAGTGAAGCAACTAGACCCACTGAGAGAGTCCCTGGAGAGCAGAAACCCTATTCCTTATCTCTTATGCAAGGCTCTTTCCCACAGAGCTGTTAATGGTGGGAAAGGAAAGAAAGGAAGAAAGACACTTTGAACAAATATTGCAAGGTAGGGATTTAGATGTAGATGCAGAGTTCTTTAGAATGCACCCCCCCCCACCAATGTCGACCCAACATACTATTAAAATACAAAGTCAATATATTCTACTTAATATAGGAGAACCAGTGCAATGTAGAAGCTACATGCAGCTGGATTTTTAATTTCTAGTTTTCCTCTGTGATGTTAGTCCTCTTACTAACCTTTCTCTAAAATTTGGTTTTTAAACTCATAAAAATGGGAATAATAAAAATGCTATCAAACAGGATTGTTTTTTTACACTTAATTATGGTTTAGTACTGTTTTTATTCTTTTTTATTTTTATTGTGTTAGATGTATACATATCTCCCCATTGCCCTCCCCCTCCTAGGCATACCCCAACTCCCCAGTGTCTGTGTTCATTGGTTATGCTTATATGCATGCATACAAGTTCTTTGGTTGATCTTTTATCTACTCCACCTCTCCTTAAACTTCCTGCTGTAATTTGACAGTCTGTTTGATGCTTTACTGCTTCTGTGTCTATCCTTCTGTTCATCAGTTTATAATGTTCTTTATTATCCACAAATGAGTGAGATCATGTGGTGTTTCTCCTTCATTGACTGGCTTAATGCTTTCCAGTTGCATCCAGGTTGCTGCAAATGGTAAGAATTCCTTCTTTTTAATGGCAGCGTAGAATTCCATTGTGTAGATGTACCACGGTTTTCTGATCCACTCATCTGCTGACGGGCACCTAGGCTGTTTCCAAATTGTAGCTATTGTAAATTGTGCTGCTATGAACATAGATAGGGGTGCATAAATCCTTTCTGATTGGTGTTTGTAATTTCTTAGGATAAATTCCTAAGAGTGGGATTGCTGGGTCAAATGGGAGATCCATTTTAAGTTTTTTGAGGAAACTCCATACTGTTCTTCATAGTGGCTGCACCAAACAGGATTATTTTAATGTTCAAGTTTATGTGAGGTATTTACAAAGTTTTCATAGTCCTTAGCAGCTCATAAGCACTCAAATCTCAACTACCATTTTATCATCTCTTCCTTTAAATAGCTTAATTACAGTTTATTTCTAATATTATACCATTGTGGTCTGAGAAGATGCTTGGTCTGATTTCAATCTTCTTGAATTTGGAGAGATGCTGCCTGTGACCCAATATGTGGTCTATCTTTGAAAATGACCCATGTGCACTTGGAAAGAATCTACATTCTTTGGTTTTGGGGTGAAATGTTCTGAAGATGTCAATTAAGTCCATCGAATCTAGTGAGTCATTTAGGATTGCTGTTTCTTTGCTGATTTTTTGTCTAGAGGATTTAGCCAGTAATGTCAATGGGGTATTATAGTTCTCTACCATGATTGTATTTTTGTCAGTCTCTCTCTTGATATCTTCCAGGAGTTTTTGTTGTTGTTTTTAATGTATTTGGGTGCTCCTGTATTGGGTGCATATATGTTTACCAGGGTTATATCCTCTTGTTGTATTGATCCCTTTAGATTCATGTAGTGGCCTTCCTTATCTATTGTTATGGCCTTCACTTTGAGATCTATTTTGTCAGATATAAGTATTGCTATCTCATTCATTTGCCTAAAAGATATTTTTCCATCCCTTCACTTTCAGTCTGTGTGAGTCCCTTGTTCTGAGGTGGGTCTTTTGAAGACAGCATATGTATGGGCCATGTTTTCTTATCCATTCAGCCACTCGATGTCATTTGATTAGACAATGTAGTCCATTTACATTTAAAGTTTTTATTGATAGGTACTTATTTGTAGCCATTTTTTAATTTTTATGCCTGTGTTCCTTCTTCCCTTTTTATTTATTATTTTTATACCAGTCTCTTTAGCATTTGTTTGCATTGCTGGCTTGGTAGTAATAAACTCCCTTAGCCTTTTTTTTTTTTTTTTGTCTATGAAGCTCCTTATTTCCCCTTCAATTTTGAATGATAGCTTTGCTGAATAGAGTATTCTTGGATTCAGTCTCTTACATTGCATCACTTTGTAAATTTCCTTCCATGCTTTTCTGGCCTGATGTGTTTCTGTTGAGAAATCATTTGATAATCTAATGGGAGTTCCCTTGTATGTAACTTTCTGTCTCTCTCTTGCAGCCTTTAAGATTCTCTCTTTGTCCTGAACATTTGCCATCATAATTATGTGTCTTGGTGTGGATCTTTTTGGGTTCATCTT
Organism: Lasiurus cinereus; assembly: GCA_011751065.1. NCBI lineage: Eukaryota > Metazoa > Chordata > Mammalia > Chiroptera > Vespertilionidae > Lasiurus > Lasiurus cinereus. Next base: position 3,496,173 of record JAAGEH010000088.1, on the reverse strand, counting down.
ATTTGGGACTCCCTGTTTTTGTGTGACTTTTTTCTTCCCCACTTCAGGGAAAAAATAAATAGCTTAATTAAAAATATGATTTTTAGCAATTTAAAGATAGGAGCACCAACAAAAATTAAGTTCAATTGCTTGTGCTTTAGGGATTTATGTGCTAGGGAAAATTGTTAATTTTAATCTCTACATACATTTTTAATTCAGATGATTGTTATCATGGTAGAACAATGTGTTTAGGAAGAAACCGATTTTGGTTTGGTAAGATAAGTTGTATATTATTTTCTAGTTGAGATTCATTTTTTAAAATATTCACATCACAAAGGCAAAGAACTTCAAAAGGACCAATCTGCTTAAAGAATATTTCCATTAAGGTAAGTTATGACTAGAGAGACCATCTTTTATACAAAGATTTCAAAAGACTTTAGTCATTAACTAAATATCCCTCTGAAACATTGTTAACATATGCTGTGCTAATTCATTGTTCAAAGATCTTTGTCAAATGGAACTGGAATGGGGTTTCAGGAGCAGGGGTCAGGAGCTCCCATTAGTCATCTACTAGGCCATGAGGCAAAACAGAATGAAAAGAAAACCCGACGAGAGAGAAAGTCTGGATGGCGGTACTGAATTGTCACATGTGGACCTTAACATGAAGATGCTCTTTCTCTCAAAAAGTAAACGTGCAGAGGAAATAATTCCTAATCACTTGTTTAGTGTTCCTCCTCTTCTTTCTGTCCTGCGTTCATTCACTTGAAATCAATCCCTTGCCAAACTGGCTGCCTGTTTTTTCCTAGAATGAGTCTAACTTCTTAGAGGTCATAAATAAAGGAATTGGTGCTTCCTCACAGTATTTCCAAGACTTCAAAGTCACTTTTTCCGCTAGTCTCCCACCCAACCCTGTGTGTACACACACACACACACACACACACACACTTCCCTGGGTTATATCTCCTATTCTTTTATTCCTCTACTAGTATTTCTGGGCTTCAGATGCAATATTTCCCTTAGCTGGTAACCTTCATGGTTTTTTGTTGTAAATAAGACTGGATTTTTTCCTCCCAGGTCTATTCCTGTCCATGTTATCACACTTATCTGTAGAATTTAAGTTTGTAATGCATTTAGGTGGAACATATCTGTGAAACACAAATCAAGATAGAGTCACAATACATCCAATTTGCTGTGCACTGTTGGTGTTTGATAAAGGGCCATATCTGAGAAGAATTCAGCTCCTGCTTTTTGCTTTCTTATCAAGACCATTATCACAGAGATTAAAATAAGCAAAACAAAACAAAGCCTTTTTTTTTATTTCCTGTGGGGGCAGGATAAGTAAATATGAGTAACCATCACTAAAGGAGAGAGGACATGTATAGGATGGTTCTGATATTTTGAAATAGATCATCTCTAAATATAAGTCAATTTGTTAAATATCTGATATATTAATAGTAAAATAGCCTAAAACTTTACTGGGTTTTGGAAAAGTTTAAAATACAAAGGCAAGGACAGAGAGAGTAGAAAACTTGGATGGTTATTTACTTTAAAATATAAGTCTCTTACCCTTTATTATTCTGTGAAGTGCTCAGATCTCCTTAACAAAACTCAAAATAGCATCAATTGCCTAAACTCCAAAGAAGAGTTGGAAGAACAATAGCTTACACTTTCTTTAATGTTTCAAAATGTGTCTATAATGGATAGACATTGAAAAATGTAGAAAGTGCAGAAATGCAGAGAATAAAAATATAAAATCACTTGTGTTCCCCCTCTTTGTTGTTAATGTTCACTGGTGTCTCTTTCAGATTTATGTTTCTTTTACAGTAATTATACACATAATGTATTCATTAATTTATACACTACTTTATCACAAGAAATGAAAAAAGGAAGGAAGGAAATTTTATTTGTCATGGACATTTTCCAAAACACTGGGAATTCAGTGACAAATAGAGTATACCTAGTTTATAGCATGACAAACTTTGACAGTCTATAGTTATGATTATTACAATGTATAGGATGAAATACTATAAAAATATTTTGAATCCATGATTTTTAATAACTGAAAACCATTCCATTCTATGAATACCATATTTTATGTATCTATTTCTCTATTAAAAGACCATTTTGCTTCTGAGTTTTGATTCTCATATGTAACAATAAAAGAATGATTCTTACTAACAAACCTCATAACAACTCCGATTGTTTCCTTAGGAAAGCTTTCTAGAACAGGATTACCAGGCTAAACTTTTAAAGATTCTTGATACCAATTGCCAGCACACCTGGGACAGGAGAATTCAGAACGTATATCCCCAGGATGCTGTAATTCCCTCCATCCCTCTGTATTTTGAAGGAGGAAGGGAAAAGCAGTTGTTTTCCCAGTTTATAAGGATAATAGCTGTGATAATTGTGGCTCTTTATTTTTATTTTTTAAATGACCTTGTTAGTTATTTATGAAACCAATTCTCTGCCTGTATGAGTGTTGGGAAGGTTGCACAGTCAGGGGAGCATTCAGATTTTTTCTGCCTCATTCACATAATGGACAAAGAACTCAATTCTGACATTTGAAAGGGCCTTTGATGCCCCCATGAAATGAATAACAAAAGAACTACTATATTTCTGAGTGTGCAGTTTGGGAGAGGATAATTCTGATGTTATTTTACTCGGACTCACAGTGTATATTCAGATCATATTGCATATGATCTTGTCTTGTTAGGAGGCTTCAACTTAAAATACCCAGCCTGAGTTACCAGGGGAAGCTGAAACGTGACGAAAATACTCTGGCAGAGACCAGCAGATACTAGACTCCAGGGGCAACGGGCCGAGCTCATCAGCCTTTTGCTACCTGGATGCTAATGGGGAACAGTGAGTGCGGTTCTGGCTCATGCTCCTGCGATCCATTTTCTGAACTGGGATTACAAAAGTCTCTGCCCCCGAGGATGCCTGTGTAGTAAGAAGATGCCAGAGTCTCTGCTTTCATTTCTTGGACATATTTTTCTCCCCTTGAATTAGCACATTACGTATATTGGTTTATCAAAGTTATCTCTAGTCTTCAACTTTGGTTTTATGAGACATTCTCAAATGGTATTTGCCATTTGAGTACATGAATGGAATGGCAGGATGCATCTTAACTAAGGCCTTGCTGCTTTCAGTCACCTTGACCAAAATGCTTGTGTCCATAAACAGAATCCCCTCAAGAGGACTCTTACAATAGTTACTTTCTACCTCTCTTCTTGTTCCCTAGTGTTTTTCTGCATATGCATTGGATAGTCCTTCAGACACTCATTCATTCAGTATATCATAATAATCTTAATATGTCTTGATCTAGGCATGTATTAGGTTCTGGGAAAGACAGTCTCTACTCTGATAAGGCCAAACATTCAGTAAGAATAAGAAAAATACCAAAGAATCCTACAAGCCAAATACTTAGTTTGCCACAAGTTGTATTAAAGAAACCAACAACATGACAGAAATGTAGATAAAGAGTATTCAATTGTAGTGTGGGATTAGAAAGGTTTCTACGAGGAGGTGAAGCTTATGCCAAGACCTAATACATGAGAAGGAGCTAGACAGGCAAAATGAGGGAGGAAACCCCTGCGCCACCCTTTCCCCCCACCCCCAGGCTGAGGTCAAAGCATGTGCGAGATCTTACCTGAACCAAAAGAGTGTCAGGCCTTGGCATCATTGCATCATCAGTCTGTCAGTCCTTGAAGGCCTGTACCTTGTGTACACTATCTTTCCTTTAGCACATACAGCAAATTTTGGTGAATATTAAGGCCTTGAATATTTTGGTTGAAGAATTGAAGGGATGGCTACATGAATCCTCTATGTGAATTTACATGTGTGATGATATTACTAAGGAATAATAACCACTTTCCTGTCAGCATTGGCATCTCTAAGAGACTGTAGTGAGTCACATGGAATGATCATTCATCTTAGGAAAATGGTTCACTCTATCCCTAGAATATTCCAATATGTTCTTGGCTCCTTCACTTGGTGACAGAGTTTCCCTCCCAGGTATGCCCAACACCTCTGGTCTACAATTTCACTATGCATGTTCAGTGGTCATATTTTTTTCAGACTTGAGTTGCATCTATAATGTTATATACAGCCATATATTGGAGATATTGTGGGTTCAGTTCTAGAACACTGCAACAAAGTGAGCTATAATCTTTTTACAGGTGGAGGGGCTTGTCTTCAGTTTGTAAAAATAGTAACTTCTGAGAAGTTTAAAAAAGCAAAGCATGATAAAACAAGGTATCTCTATATATGTGTGATTATTTGGTTAAAAAACAACTTAAATTCCTATCAGAGCTATATACTAAGTATTAACATCTATAAGATCTTACTATGCTCGGTATCACATATGTATTTACCTAATATACATTAAATTAAATATACATTGAGTGGCCAGATTATTATGATCTCTGAATGAATAATAATCTGGCCTTTCAGTGTATATCCTATATAATAAAAGGCTAATATGCAAATTGTCCCCTTGACCAAGAGTTTGACCAGCAGGCAGGCCGACCAACAGCTCATGTCCCTTCCCCCTGGCCAGGCTGGCCAGACCCCACCCATACATGAATTCATGCACTGGGCCTCATATGTGTACACACACACACACACACACACACACACACACACACTCTTGAGTGGTCAGATTATTATGCATTCAGATATCATAATAATCTGGCCACTCATTGTATAACTATTAATTTTTTATAAAAATCATCTGTTTTAACTTAGATTCTATCATCTACAAGTATATATTTCTACTGGGCACACACTTCCTATTCTAATCCACATTGATTTAATTCTAGGCTTTCCTTCCATTTCCAAGTCAAGTCGCATGTCAAATATTCCATCTCCTAGAGTCACAATGATTTTCAGCGAGGTGTGAAGTGTGTTCTTGTCAGTTGTGTTAGGCTGGACCAGGAAGAAGAATGGAAGGAGTTTAGGATGAGTGGCTGGCAGGGGCCTTGACTGCCCAGAATCAGTAAAAAGTAGGCCAATTATGGCTTCATTCATTGTATTGGCCTCAGTACTACAACAGATTGGATGAGCTCTTTGAAATAGATTCTTGTAGGAATGATTCTTTATCATACTGGGGTCGCAGACCTCTTTTAAGAAGCTCTTGAAAATGTAACTTTCTGCCCCATAAAGAATTCACATGTAGTAAAAGGCAGGGATATATTTTCAGGGCGTTTTAAGGGTTCCCCTGCATCCCATCAGTGGGACTCTATTTCCAGGTGTCATGGCCCTCATGTTAAAACAAAAGAAAGCAAGGCTGACCAATGTTTCTCTCTCATCCATGTTTCTAACTCTCTATCCCTCTCTCTTCCTCTCTGTAAAAAATCAATAAAATATATTCAAAACAAAACAAATCTCAACAAAACAACCCTGTCAAATAAGCAGCATTTATTGAGACCTTACTAGACTGCAGGCCCTGTTCTCAAAAATTCACATGCATTATGTCATTGTGTCTTCTAATTATTCTCACAATCTCTTATGGTACATGCTATTGGCAATCATATTTCATAGAGGGGAGAAAAGAAGAGATAGGTTCAATAATTACTTGAAGCCAAACTGCTAGGAAGGCCAAACTTCTAGGAAGTTGATCATTGACCCTGAGACTCACTCTCTTCACTTTGGGCTTTCTACCTTTCTTCACTGTCTCACTCCTCCCTAATCATGATGGGGGTGAACCTTACCATGTTCATTTGGTGAGAGAGGGTGCTGCCAGACCTTAGATGATTGACAACAACAGATGTTAATGTTACGGATTCTTCCTCCAAGAATAGGAGTCATCCATTCTGAGATACACAGGGAATAAAGATAGATTTGGAGAAGTCTAGGTAGTAATTAACACTCTTTCAACTCCTTTTTACCCAGCAACATGCTCAGTTTCTGTTTTCTACATGAAGTAAAAAGTAAAATGTGCCTTCATTCTAGTTGCCACATATTCTAATTTTAAGAGATCACAGGTTAATTAAATTGATTTAAAAACAACTTTTGAGTTCTACCTTAATTAACCCTCCAGGTGTCCTCATTACTCTGCTCCTATTCAGTGCTGTCAGTCTGTCAGGGAAGGGTTAGAACCCTTCACCTTCTCAGGTAGAAGGGAAGAATGGGAAATCGCATTTGCCTCTCGGTTTGATTAGTGGAGCTCATTAGCTGTCAGACCGAAGGTGCAAGCAGTCCATCAGAAGTGAACAGCAACACCAGTGACATTTATTGCATGCCTAGTGCTCAGAGGCTGCTGAGAAACTGATTTTCATTCTCATGGATTTCGTCTCCCCCAAATGGGACTTCTTTAGGATTCAATAGCAAGCCCAACCAAAATTCCAAGGAAGGAAGAGAAGAAAAAAGACCTTAAGAGAACCAAAGCGCACGACTAGCCTAACACACTCAAAGCAAAAATTAAGGGGCACAGATTGTCACCTGCTACTGTTTTTCTAGTTGATCCTGTGAGTTATTTACACCATTACAGGAGTTGCTGTTCCTGGTTTTCCTGTGACTTCCGAATGGAATGGGCATCCGATCTATTTGGTTGATGGTCCCAACACAATGCAAACCAACACTGTTTTTCTAAATTGGTCACCATTTGTTTACCTTTCTATTTTCCCTGCTTGTTCTAAAATGCTTCTGGACAACCAACTTGAATGAGTACTTTGCCCAACCACGCAACAGGCAGATGTTCCACAGGCAAAACCTCAGTGTACGGAACCAAAGAATCCTCTGAAAGCATTCGTGATCTTTGTCAGTGTAGAAAGATATTTAAAAAACAATGTCTGAATAAATTTCAGCAAATGGTCATTAATTCAACTGACCTAGGATTCACATAAAGAAGTGGATACTGACTGTTCATAACAAAGTATAGATGGTGAAAACCTGGACTCAAGTTCTCATTGCCCCAAAACCAGCTATGAGGCTTAGTTTCCTTTCTTACGCAGTGCGAGTGTGCTGAATGATATGTATGGCCTTTTCTGGATTAAAAATTATATGTTTTTATGATTGTGGGTAGTTTTGCATCAGTCTTTATTCTACTAGGTATTATTTACCCAAAGACAGAGGAGTAAACTGAGATACAGTAATGTGAAGTAACTTGCCCAAGTGTGTGCAGAAGGCAGGAGGTGAACCCCTGCAGCAGTACTAGGATCCTGATGGCTTAGTCGTTAGCCTGGTTCTAAGATTTCCTTTGTAGCTCTAACAGTTTAGGATTCCAAGCTGTAAATCTGTGAGTCGATGACTGGCAGTTTTTCTTTATATTACTTTATTACTTTAACCATTGGTTGGGCCTGAGGAGACTTGATCAAAATAACAGGCACAACACATTCCCCTTTATCCTTCTCCGACCACTTTGGTTCACAATGGGAAGTGGCAGTAGAACGATGCCAGGGGACCCGTGGCCTTCTCCTTTCAAATGGTTTCTTCTCATGTTTCTGCAGAGCAGAGACCTGAACCAGGAAAGTGAAGAATTTCTGTATGTCTTACAATTTCAAGGAAAGATGCATCAAGAAGTTTCGGGGCGGGGGGGAGGGGGAAGAACTCACGGTGGAGGGTGTAGACCTCACTTTGGAAGGTGTTAGAATTTCCCGAGGAGGAGCTATTAAAAATGCATATCCCAGCTGCCAGCAGGGAGATTCTCATTCTACCTGTGGGACTCAGGCATCTGAATCTTTATCTCTGTCTCATTTGGATGTAACTAAATAACGTTAAAGAAGAACTGTCCTAGAGACGCCGAAGCCCACTTGGGCTGCTGTCACAAATAGCACAGTCTGGTGGCTTGTAAATAGCAGATAATAATTTATCACAGTTCTGGAGGCTGGAAGTCTGAGATCAAGGTGCCAGCATGGCTGGGTGAGGGCTCTCCTCTAGTTGCGGACTTTCTTGTTTCCTCACATGGTGGAAAGGGCTGGGGATCTCTAAGGAGTCTCTTTTTATAAGACACTAAGCCCATTCATGAGGACTCCTTCCTTCTGAACTAAGAACCTGCCAAAGGCCCTGCTTCCTAATACCATCACCTTTGGGGGCTGGGGACAAACATTCAGATCATAGCAGGCAGCATAGCCAATTCTCAAAACATTTCCATGATGCTTTTGAGGTCTTCCCATAGGATTTCAGTCCTTATTCCAAAGACAAGGTTGATATAGTCAACTTAGTCCTTAGCATCTCCACCTGGCTGTCTCCTAGTCATCTCATACTTAGCCCAACTTTCGATTTTATCCCCACTGAATATTGTCCTCCTCCATCTCATCCATAACCTAATAAATAGCATTACTAATCACCTGATTATTAAAATAGTTTGGTGAGTTTACCTTGCCTCCTCTCGTCCTGATCATGCTTTTTCACTTTCCTACACTTCGTCTCTTTCTCCAACTTCTCTAATCAATTAGTAAAACCCTTTGTTTTATACCCAAAATATATCTTTCACTTACTTTTCTACATTGCCACTATCACTTTTCTAGTTTAAGTTCATATTATATCTCACCTGGATTTCTGAAATAGTCTTCTCACTGGTCTTCCTGCCTCCAATTTGATCTTCCACCTAGCAATTTTTCAAATGTATGAACCAGACCACACTTCCCCCACTTAAGACACTCTAAATGGCTTCTCCTTGCGAATAAAATGAAATTCACACTCCTTCCCAAGGCTGCTGGGCCCTGCCTGCATGGCTGGTCCCTGCCTAGCTAGGGTTCCTGTGCTCATGCTGTCATCCACGTGGGAGAAAAACATGGATAGGTTGTTTCCCGTATTCCTTCCAGCGTGGGATCGAACCCACAACCTTTTGGTATACAGAATGATGCTCCAACCAACCTGCCAGGGCTGAATCCCTCTTTCTGTTTCTTTAGATCTCAGTTGAATTGTCACCATCTCACAGACGTGGTCCAGACTTCTCAGAATCTGACCTCAGAATCCCTACCACAAGCTATTTGTATTTTCCTCTAAGATTGAGCACTATCTAAAATTACTTGCTTGTCTGCTTCTCCCAATAGAATAATACCTCCATGGAGTCAGCAACCTCATCTGTCTTGCTCTCTTTTGAAGTACCTAGCACCATACATGACACTTAGCACCACACATAGCACTTTGCAAGATCTTATAGTTTATTTGTTGATAAGTTGTTTGTTTGAATATTTCCTTCTTTCAAAGTATGCAAAAAAAATAGGATTATGTGGATAAAGTTATAATTAATGTGAAAGATATATCAGAAAAAAAGGGGGTAGATTTGTATGTGGCATATCTCCTTTGTCCCTTAAAATCTCACACTGCAGAATCTTTTAAAATAGGACAAAACCATCCACGTTGATACCATCCTTGCTGATTCTATCTAACCAGAGGGAATTTTTCTAACTCATGGCTCTCTCTTTTCCAGACCAAAGGCAGCTGTTGTCCTGGCTCCTGGTGCAGCCCACTGTGCTCATGCTGGCCTCCCCATTGTGGATATGGAAGGTCCATTGAACATAATGAAAGGTACTTGGCTCCAAATAATTACAAAAAGTAATGATGATGAACTGCCTCATGCACTCCTCTGCTGTGAAACTCCTTGTCTGCTGTTAACTTGCAAAGCATCCTGTGGTGGTAATGTGATTGCACTATGAACGGTTAGACAAATGAAACACTGTGGGTTCCTCCAGAGGCTGCATGAGGCTAATTCTCTTTGCTTAAGTGTTAGACACAAAGTAAGTCCAAATTCTTTCAAGCAATAAAATGTTGTTTTTATTTTTTCAAGAGCTCACATTTAAAAATTACATCTCACAAATAAATCTCTGTGAAGGCTGCCAGTTGGCATTTTGAGAGACTTAAATCAAAGAGATCAAGTGAAAAAGTAGTAATTACAAATCTTCTTTGTGTTTGGAACTATTGTTAGGTTATTTTCTTATGCCCTATGCATTCTTTTTCCCTTCACCTGGTGGTACAGCTTTGGAAGAGACCCTTCCCCCAACTCTTAGGACTTAGTCAGGAGTGAATCCATCTGGATATAACAGTGGAAACAATTCAGAAGCTGTACCAATCAGATGGTCTCTCCCTGGAATTTTAATCTTGAGTAGAATAACCCAACATTTGAAAATGGTAGTACTATATGTGATGTTGGGTGTGGGAGAAGTTTTTTTTATTGGTTCCAGAACTCTGGTTCCCCGTGCTTACAGAGACCTGGTTCTTAAGCCTTTCCTTTAAATGTACGTGCTATTCCATGTTATTTAAATTGTTCTAGTTATCCATTGGCACATGGTAAACTAGCCCCAAGTTAGCAGTTTAACATAACAATGATTTTTATTAAACTTATAAGTCAGGAGTGAGGCAGCGCCAGAGGAGACTGGTCTTTGCTCTATCATTACTGGGCACTCAACTTGTGTGGCCCCAATAGCTAAGGAGGAGCTTCACATATCAGTTCCAGCTGTTAGCTGGAGTCCTCATGATGTTTCCGCATCACATTTCTTGGAATATAGAAGTATTTTTTTACTTACATGTTTGGTACCTTGACAGGGCTTTTAAGAGAAGGTACTGCTTTTTAGGAGTGAAATGCTAAAGTGTGGGGCTACTCAGGTTGCCACAGGTATTCAGAGAAAGATGCAAGGACAGTAGAGATCTAGGAAACCATCATGGAGGAGGCGGGGAGGCAGACAGAGGCAGGAGCACAGTAAAGGACAGGGGAATAAGGAAAAGAGACAAATATTTGTGGAAGGGTTGCTAATGCTAAAAGTCTCCAAGGTGGCATTTCATTCATCATTATAGCAGTATTGTGAAGTGAGAGTATATACCCGACCTAAAGATGAGGACATTCAGACTGGAGAACCTGCTCCAAGTCCCCACACTGGTAAGTAGCTGAATCAGAGGCCAACCATCATTCCACTACACAGCAGGCCTTGGAAGTGAGGTAAGCATCTAAACATTATTTGAATAGAATCAAATGTACATTAATTGGACATCCAGTGTGTTCTAGGAAGAGAGGATGCAGTGTTGAGAGACAAACGTGTTTATCTCCGTGGAATTTATAGTTGAGCTATTGCGAGACACTGTGATAAGTAGGTGGGGTCAGCATACAGGATTCTTCTGGAGCTAATGGGAGAATATTAATCTAGTTCAGGAGACTCAAGAAAGGCTTTCCAGAGGAAAAAATAGGAAGGTTAGCCAGGCGAAAAAAGAAGTGTGTTTGATGGGGGTGCCAGGGTTTTTAGGAAGGGTTTTCCCTGGAGACATGGGGAAATCTAGAAGTGAAGGTATAAGGTACCTTTGAGGAACTCAGTGCAGTTCACTGTGGCTGGAGTCGGTGTGGAGCAGCGGTGGCCAGTCGGTGGTCTGCAGACCACTGGTGGTCCGTGAGGTCTGACAGGTTGGCGACCCTTGGTGCGGAGGGTCGGGCTGGTGGTGTGGTAGGAAATGTACAGTTAAGCAGGGCCAACTCAGGCTCCGGAAGCATCATTGTTATCCCCATGTGGGAAGTGTGCTGTTGTTGCTTGTGCTTTTGCTGCAAGGACTCCTTTTGACAGCTCATAAAGCAATGATGGATGCCCAAAATAATATTTCTCAGCTTTCACCACCTTGCTATATATTTATTACACATGCTTAAGGGAAAACTTGAATCACCAGAATCATTAATAGGCTTATAATGTAAGTATTCTTGAGGGATTCCAAAAAAAGCTGGTCATCCTTATTTCTCTGTCTCATATTTTTGGAGAAGCATTTTAATATTTGCATGACCTTTAATCAAGCATACTGCACATTTTTAGAGTTCTGTAAATTACTGTCTTCCTCTAACTACCAGGGTTGGGGGGACTTAACAGTACCATTAGAAACACATAAATTTCATATTTTTATTTTTTGCTCATAGAGGTTTTATTCCTGTTTGTTTTTGTGTGGAATTTTAAATGATGCCTATGGAAATTAAGCAGGATTTTATTAACAATAACAATTTTCCAGCCTGGCTGGTGTGGCTCAGTTGATTGGAGCATCCTCTGTAAACTGAAAGGTCACATGTTGGATTCCCCAGTCAGGTCACGTGCTTAGATTGTGGTTCAATCCCTAGTTGGGTGCAATGCAGCCAGTCAATGTTTCTCTGTCTCTCTCTCTCAAATCAATGAACATATTCTTGGTGAGGATTAATTTTTTTTTCCAAGTTATCTTCCTTCTGGGTCTAATGTAGTTCCCAGAGCTCTTCTCAACCTATAAAAGGACTGGATTCTTCAAAATATCTAATTCTTAATCATCACTAGCTCATTAACATCACCTCTCTTCATTCCTTTTTTCTTATTCTCAGAAGATACTGATATAAACAATATCAGGATATATTTCCACATGAGTTTCCAAGTAAAGAAAATGGAACCTTCTTTACTAGGTGCCATATCCAACTTAAAATTGCATTTGTGTACTAGCCAGCATTCTTTTGTATTTCAAGGGACAAAAACCAACTCAATGAGCTTGAGCATAAAAAGAACTTTTATTGTTTTTGGCAAAAAAAAAAAAAGAGTCCAGGGTACCCCACTTCAGGCAGGCTGGGTCCAGGGACTAACATTACATTATGGAGTTTCTTTTCTCATATTTTGGGTCCATTTTGTTCTCTGTTACTGTCAATCTTAGTGGGTTCTTATGATGCAATGGCTGTTTTGTGGCCCATGGATGCAATGTACTAACCCAAAGGGCATATGAAGCTAATATTAGTTTCATGGAAAATGTAGGTTTTATTTCAAAATAAGGGGGCGGAGAGAGGGAACACAGAGAGACTAAAATTACAGATTTGTCTTACACAATTACTTTTCTTAGAAGCTTTTGGATTTATGATACCGCAAACATAGTGAAAGCATGGTCTCATTTTAGAGATATGGTAAGGCATTATTTAGCCATTGTATTTTTTAATGTTGACAGTATTACAGATGTCTCCTATCCCCCCCCTCTTTGCCCTCCCCTCCCTCCACCACATGGGGAAGAGATTAACCAAAGAACATACATGCATATATGCATAGCCCATGGACACTGACAATAGTTTGATAATAGCCATTATATTTTTGAGGTCTCATAATTACAAATTCTGTAATATATAAACTTTGAAACTCATATGAGTTTTACAGTTTCACAATTGTTTTTTTTTCCCTCTAAACAAAGGAAGGTCATTTAAAAAAAGATTTTGTCTCCCTTTCTCCAGCTACATTGTGAACATTTTCATAAGGATGATATAGTTCTGGTTGGGAGGAGACAAGAATCTGATAAATCCTACTTTTCAGCCCTGACCTCATTTTCTTAGTAGCTTTTCCTGTGCCTAAAAGCAATCCGTTTACTGCAGTAAATGCGTCCACAGGTAATGCAAGAGCGTTTTCTGTCAGGTGCCTCTGCAGGACAGCCATCAGGACCTGGGATTCTGCTGGGAGAGGGGTCCCTAATAGTTCATCCTACCTCCCATGGAGAAACAGGAACATTTCTTTTTGCCATCATCACTAAGTGAAAGAGAATGAACACTTCTAATGAAATGCTGATGATAGTTCTGTAGACTAAGCAGTATGAGGGGCAAGTCAGATTCTTTTTATTAAATACAATATAACACCCTCATTCTATCCTTTGACTTTATAGAATTCCTGTCTATACTATGGAATATCAAAATTGAGGAGTTGATGTCTCCACTTAAGGGATGCAAATCTTCCTTTAGTACCCTAAATGTACGGTGATTTTGAATCACTTGCCTTGGCCTGTTTTGCCCATTACCATTATCTTCAGTACCTACTTCTTTGCACAAGCCCTAGAATACACGCCTCACTTCTTCCTTAAACTTGCTTTTAAAGATGTGATTCCAGTTTCCTGACGGAATGCCTTTGGTCCTCTTCTTTTCATGTAAAATGAAAATAGCTAATGAGCAGCTCTCTTCTTCATAATCTCAGCATTTTCCATAGGGGTTATGGAAAGGATTCAGAATTATTATTATTTCTGAGGTAATTATCAAAATTGATTAGAGAAGACTTTTAAAAATGACGGATGTATAAGCCTATGAAATCACCACCTCAATCAAGACACAATATTACCATCATCCCCAGAAGGATCCTCATCCCCTTTGGAGTCAATTCCACCTACTGCCTTTAGCCTCAGGCAGCCACCCATTGCCTTTTACCATAGAGACAATTTGCATTTTTAGACTTTAATGTAAATGGAATACTGCACTATATGCAGTTTATTTAATGTTTTATTGTTGACAGTATTACAGATGTCTCCAATTTTCTCCTTTTTTGCTCTCGCTTCCCCATGCTATTGTCTGTGTCTGCATGTATATATGTTCTTCGATTAATCTCTTTCTCACCCCTCTAACCCCCAACAGGATCTGTTATCCTGTTCCATATATCTATATCTCTCCGCCTATTTTGTTCATCAGTTTATTTTGTTCATTAGATTCCACTTATAAGTGAGATCATGTGATGTTTGTCTTTCTCTAAGTTGGTTAATTTGCTTAGCGTAGTAGTCCCCAGGTCCATCTATGCTATCTCAAAGGGTAAGAGACTCTTCTTTTTTACAGTTGCATAGTATCTCATTGTGTAAATGAACCATAGATTTTTTTATCCAGTCATCTACTGATGGACACTTGGACTATTTCCAGATCTTTTGCTATGAACATAGGGATGCATATATTTTTTCTGATTAGTGTTTTGGGATTCTTAGGATATATTCCAAGAAATGAGAACACTGAGTCAAATGTCAGATCCATTTTTAATTTTTTGAGGAAACTTCACACTGTTTCCCAAAGTGGGTGCACCAGTCTGCATTCCCACCAGCAGTGTATTAGTTCTAGGGTTCCCTTTTCTCCACATCCTCACCAGTACTTGTTTGTTGATTTATTGACGGTAGCCATTCTGGCAGGTGTGAGATGATCCCTCACTGTCATTTTAATATGCATTTCTCTGATGATTGGTGATATTGAGCATTTTTTCATGTGTCTGTTGGCCACCTCTATGTCCTCTTTGAAGAAATATCTATTCAGGTCATTTGCCCATTTAAAAAAAATATATATATTTATTTATTTCAGAGGAGAAGGAAGAGGGAGAGAGAAAAATCAATATTGAGAATAATTGATTGGCTGTCTCCTTCATTCTACCCCCAAGGGATCGAGCCCCCAATCAAGGAATGTGTCCAGATGGGGAATCAAACTGTGACCTATTGGTCCATAGGTTGATGCTCAACCACTGAGTAACACTGGCCGGGCACTTTGCCCATTTTTTAATTGGATTGTTTGGCTTTCTGGTGTTGAGGTGTAGGAGTTCTTTGTACATATTGGAAATTAAGCCTTAATCAGATGTATCATTGGTGAGTATGTTTTCACATACAATAGGTTCCCTTTTCATTTTGTAGGCAGTTTCTTTTGTTCTGCAGAAGCTTTTTTAGTTTGGTATAGTCCCATTTGTTAATTTTTTTTTTCTAGGCAATCTATGTATATAAAAGGCCTAAGCTACCAAACATAGTTGACTGGTCACTATGACATGCATTGACCACCAGGGTGCAGGCACTCAATGCAGAAGCTGCCCCCCCTGGTGGTCAGTGCACTCTCACAGCAGGAGAGCCGTTCAGCTGACTGATGGGCTCCATACACCAGGCTCACAACTGGCAAGTGCAGCTGATGCAACGTGAGCCTCTCTTGCCTCTGCAGCAGTGCAACCAAGTGGTGGTGGCAGCCGCTGCTGA
The DNA here is from genome assembly GCA_011751065.1 of Lasiurus cinereus. NCBI lineage: Eukaryota > Metazoa > Chordata > Mammalia > Chiroptera > Vespertilionidae > Lasiurus > Lasiurus cinereus. Next base: position 3,480,540 of record JAAGEH010000088.1, on the reverse strand, counting down.
AGGGCCAGGATGATGGGAGTGCTGCCAGTCTGGGCTCGGGCTCCTCCCCAGCTGCCTGCCACTTCATGCACTACTACATTCCTTGGGGGATGTCAGACTGCCAGTTTCAGCCCGATCCCTGGCCCGCAGGCCAGACTGCCTTCAGGGATGAGGCTGAAACAGGCAGTCTGACATCCCCCGAGGGGTCCTGGATTGTGAGAGGGTGCAGGTCAGGCTGAGGAACCTCACCAGTGCACGAATCCATACACCAGGCCTTTAATGTATCCATAAAAATACTGCTACATGAGATGTCTGAGTTTTATTACCTTTGCTTTTCTATCCATTTTGAGTTTATTCTTGGGAATGGTATAAGTTGGTGGTCTAGTTTCATTTTTTTTTGCATATACCTGCATTATATTATTTTTGTATATATAGTTTCTTTCTCAGAATAATTTTAAGTTAACACATTTATTGTATATATACATAGATTCTCCTCTTTACAGATTAGCCGTATTCCATTGTATGGAATTACATGCCATATATATATATATATATATATATATATATATATGGACATTTTGATTATTTATAGTTTTTGGCTATTTTGAATAAAGCTGAAATGAACAGTCATGTTTATATCTTTCTGTGTTTTTATTTCTCAAGTGGTAGATATTTATGATCAAATGGCTGAGACCTGTTTTTTATTTATATTTAACTTTTAAGAAATTGCCCAATTTTTTCCAAAGTGTTTGTATAATTTCATATTCCAGTAAACAGTGTATGAAAGTTTCAGTTGCTCCACACCCTCATCAGCACTTTTTATTTTCTGTGCTTTTTTATTTTAGACAGCAGTAGCATCCTGTTTTGATTGCTATGGCCTTGTAACATAGTTTCATATCAGATAGTGTAATTCCTCCAACTTTGTACTTCATTCTCAAGTTTGTTGTTACTATTTGGGGTCTTTTTTGGTTCCATATAAATCTTTGACAATTGTTCTAGTTCTGTGAAATATTCCATTGGTATCTTGATAGGAATTAAGTTGAATCTGTAGATTGCTTTGGGTAGTATATATATTTTAATGATGTTAATTATTTGTACCCATGAACATGGTATATGCTTCCACTTATTTGTATCCTCCTCAATTTCTTTCTATAGTGTCTTATAATTATCTGAGTACAGGTCTTTTGCCTCTTTAGTTAAGTTTATTCCTAACTACCTTAATATTTTTGTTGTTGCAGTGGTAAATGGGATTGTTTAACTTTTCTTTCTGATAATTCACTATTGATGTATAAAAAAAGCCATAGATTTTTGGATGTTGATTTTGTATCATGCTATTTTATTGAATTCATTTATCAGTTCTCATAGGTTTTTGGAGATTCTTTAGGGTTCTCTATATACAGTATCATGTCATCTGCAAATAATGACAATTTTACTTATTTCCTTCCACTTTGGATGCCTTTTATTTCTTCTTCCTGTCTGATTGCTCAGGTTAGGACTTCCAGTACTATGTAGTTTTTGCCCATTAAGTATGATACTGGTTGTGTGTTTTATCATATACTAGAAGACCTATGCATGCCATTCGTGCAAGGGTAGGCCTTTGCATCCTTGGCCTTGCCCCCCCACCTGCACCTGCCGTGGCCTGGCACTGCCCACATTTGTTGCCACACATCCCCGGTTCCCTGGAGCCCTCTGATCGATTGCCCCACTGACTGATGGCCTGGGCCTCCCTCTGAGGGGCAATTGTGTGCTAATAACAGCCCCCTGACCAATCACATCTCACCCACCTTGGCTGGCCTGGCGCCAGTGCATGTCACATAGCATGGTTGTCCAGATGGTCATTCTGCTGTTTGGCTGATTTGCATATTATGCTGTTATTATTATAGATGCCTTTTATTACATTGTATGTTCCCTCTATTCCCACCTAGCTGAGAATTTTTATAATAAATGGGTACTGGATTTCATAAAATGCTTTTTTTCTGCATCTATTGATATGATTATATGGTTTTTATCCTTCAATTTATTTATATGGTGTATCACATTTATTGTACCAATCTTCATCCCCAGAATAAATTCCACTTTGTTGTAGTGCGTAATCTTTTTAATGTATTGCTGGATTTGGTTTGCTAATATTTGGTTTAGGATTTTAGCATCTATGTTCAGCAGGGATATTGGCCTATAATTTTTTTTTTGGGGGGTAGTGTTTTTATCTGTTTTTGGAATTAGGATAATGGCTGTCCTCAAATGAGCTTGGGAGTCTTCCCTCCTCTTGAATTATTTGGAGTATTTTGAGAAGGATAGGTGTTAGTTCTTTTTTTTAGAAGATATATTTTTATTACTTTTTTTACAGAGAGGAAGGGAGAGGGATAGAAAGTTAGAAACATTGATGAGAGAGAGAGACATCAATCAGCTGCCTCCTGCACACCCTCCTAACGGGGGATGTGCCCGCAACCAAGGTACATGTCCTAAACCAGAATGGAACCTGGGACCTTTCAGTCCGCAGGCTGCTGCTCTGTCCACTGAGCCAAACCGGTTTTGGCTAGGTGTTAGTTCTTATTTGAATGTTTGTTAAAGTCACTTGGTCCAGGGCTTTTTTTTTAAATTAAATATATTTATTGATTTCAAAGAGGAAGGAAGGAGAGAGATAGAAACATCAATAATGAGACAGAATCATTCCTCCTGCATGCCCCCTACTGGGGATTGAGCCCACAACCCAGGCATGTGCCCGGGGTTGAAATCAAACCTGGGAACCTTCAGTCCGCAGGACAATACTCTATCCTAACTGGCTAGGGCATCCAGGGCTTCTGTTTGTTGGAAGTTTTTTTGTTTCTTTGGTTATTATTACTGCTTCAATTTCAATGGTTGTAATCTATCTATTCAGATTATCTGCTTCATCCTATTTAGTTATAAAAGGCTGTAAGCTTCTACGAATTTAGCCATTTCTACCAGATTGTTTGATTTATTGACATATAGTTAGTTGTTTATAATATTTTGTTACAATCCTTTGTATTTCTTTGGTGTCAGTTGTTACTTCTCCTCTTTCATTTCTGATTTTATTTATTTGGGTCCTGACTCTCTTGAAACCTCTTCTTTTGCTCTCCCTCCGTCACTGTGCTACAGCCAAACTGGATTTCATTTAGGCTTTGAACAACCCTCTCTCTTGTTCCACCCCAGCCTCTGACTAGGATGCTTGTCCTGCCCTCCTTACACACCTGGCTCCTTCTCACCTCCAGGTCTCAGCTCCAGTGTCTCTCTATCAAGTAGACCTTCCATCACAGCAGATTCCTCTTCCTATATTCCTAAACTCAGAACTCCACTTTCATATATTACCTATATTATATTATATTATCATTTTATTCACTTGTTTATGTTTGTTGTTTGTCCTCTTCCTGGACTTCATGTGAGCAGAGATGCATCTCCACAGACAACTATTAAACCCTCACCCCTACTCCCCTGGTGCCTCCATTTAGAATGTTTGAATAGGTATACTAACTAAAGGTAGAAATGGATAAAATAAAACTCTCCTTTTCTTAATTGGAGTTCACAGCTCCCTCCCAAACAGATCTACATCTTTATCCCAACACCAAAAAGCTTCACTATGCTTCTGTTGCCTCTTAGAAAACTATTACAAGAGCATTTTTGTCATTAAGAAAGCAATGATTTTCTACAGCTGTTTCTAAATCTTAGTGGGTTGGCAGCTACCTTCACCATAACCTGCCTCTAACACAAAAATTCAAAGAACGCTGCCAGTCTAAGACATGCAAAGGGAGGCTCAGTGCTCCATTTGCCAGTGGCAATGAGGCCTATGTATTTGAATGGCCCTTCCAGATGATTTATCCTGTTATTGTTTTGACATGGGACCATTATATTAATTCTGATTAATATGGCACCATTAGCTGCATCAAACCAAATGTCTCTGCTGCCAGCTTGAATAGCTAAATATTATATGTTAGCCCAATTCAAATTTAAATTGTATATGGGGAGCCTTGAGGAAAGGTGTACCTAACCTCTCTTGCATGGCAGACAATTGCTAAATCAGAACAGGCAGCTGTAAGCCAGGAAGCTTGGTCACTGCACATCCGCTGGCAGACAAATCAATTCTCTAGCTCACCTAGACCTTGTTAGGATCTTTTTGGTTATAAAACATACACACAAAAAATAAATGGTTCAAGCAAAAATAGAAATTTACTGGGTCACTTCACTAAAAACTGCAGGAGTGTTTCTCTGTCTGGATTCTGGATTTCAAATGGTGTCATCCTTGACTCTGAGCATTCACATGCTTCCCTTTCAGGCTCCTGGTGATGGCAAGATGGCTGAGAGCAGTGCCAGGCATAATGCTCAGTCATGGTCATATGGTCACCTAAAACTTGGGGTGGTTGGATGGCATGGAGAGGATAAATGGTGTTGAAAACAACATCTCCACAAGGACTCCCTCCAGCTTGGTTGTAGTGAACCATGGAAGATATTGTTAACCAATCCCTGAGTTGCAAGATTAAAAAGTACTGGTCCATGAATTTATGTTTTTAATATTAAAAAGCCCCCCAAATTGTCTCTCATTCACCTGATTGAACACTGAAGAGTATAGGAAACCTCAAATTAGACGTATCCAGAGCTTGGCTTTTGCCTTGACAGTTTTACATTAAATGTCTTATCTTTGAATCTGTATTTACCTGGTTGAAAGAGATCAGAAAATGTCCTATTTTATTGGAATTATTTCTAAGTAAATATTAATGCCATTCTTATACTATATAATAAAAGGCTAATATGCAAATTGTCCCCTCAACTGGGAGTTTGACCAGGGGGTGGGGCCAGCTGGCCAACTTTCTGCAGCCCCTCTCCCCAGGCCGGCCTGCCCTGATCAGCCCAATTGGGGTGGGCTAGCCGGACCCCACCCAGGCATGAATTTGTGTGCACTGGGCCTCTAGTTGTATATAATTACTAGTAAGTCTTAGATTGACAGCTTTCTTAGAATTTTTCTCTCTTTTTCTCTTTCTGAGCTTATTTAATCTCTGACTGGAACTTGTAAACATCTGAATAGAATTGACGTGGTAACCCCTTTTAGGTCCCAATCAGCTCAGCAACAGAGACTGTCATGCTTAGGAGCTGAGTCTCACTGAGGTAGGTAAAAATAACAAACTAAAATGTTGTAGAGGGAAAAGCTTACAGGCTAATCCCTCTAAAGATTACACAAACTGAGACTTTAGGAGGGAGATGTTAAAGGAAAATAATTACTATAATAATTTATACATGTGTTTAAAACACTCGATATCCTGAAAGTAGGGAGCTTTCTTCAAGTATTAGTTTGAAACATAATGTGCCAGAAGCTCCTTTAAGTGTCCTCAAGCCTGCCTACTCCCTCTCTTCCATAAAGGGTACAATTTGTCCCAACATATTACCTCGTCCTTTGCACCCCTGCAGAAATTATTTCATCCAGAGATTTCAGTGTTTACAAATGTAAATTCACAAGCCTCATTATTGTTTCTTTCCACAGAGATGGTTCATTTAAGTAGCACAGAAATGTACTTAAATGGCCTGCTCAAGGTCAGAAGTCCTCTGTGTAATCTGTCATTGAATATTCAAAGTATAAAAATATGCTGCAGTCTCATTGCAGATCCAAATTCATTGCATCCAAGTACTGGAGGAATGAATGCTTTCCTTTAATCTCAATCTCCTACCTGTTGGCCTTTCCTCATTCTCACTGAGCACCCACATGCCTGGAAACCCAGACCTCAGCCCTCTTCTGTCCTGTCTTATCTGCCCCAAATGCTGAGTGGGGACAGAACATGAATTTCTTACAGATATATTTTATGAATCACTTTAATTAAATAAGTATTTGGAAATATTTCATTTTGTTCCCCCAAACTTTTGTATGTATTAAATACTTGTTTTGATGCTACTCACTGTGCTAGACACAGGGTACACTACAGTCATGTTCCTCCCTTCATGGGAAGGACAGGCAGTAAACAAGAATCAGCCACACTGTGGTCAGTGCTATGAGATGACAAACCTGATCAGCTGGGTGAGGCAGGGAGGAATGGATGGATCAGGGGGTGTCCTCTCTAAGCAGGTGATATCTGAACTGTGGCCTGAACCATGAGAATCAGTCAGACTTTTCCTTTGCATGTGTTTGTACACTTTCATCTTACAAATTTTCATTTCTAATAAAGTAAATATCAGTATTTAATATCCCACATAAACAAAAGGCTCTTTGGGTGTTGTCTTTTTGTTTTTCCCAGAGTATGAGTATTGAGACCAAAAACTTAGAAAACCACTGTGGTTTATCCCCAGCCATGATTGGTCCATTTCTTGCTTTGATCTTATAAGGCACCATTGTGATGGAATTGAAAACCCACAGCCAACTGTGATTGGTCTATTTCTTGCTCTGACCTCATAAGGAACCATTGTGATGAAATTACAAACCACACCCCAGCCATGATTGGTCTATTTCTTGATCTGACCTCATAAGGTGCCTTTGTGATATAATTACAAACCACTACCCAGCTGTGATTGGTCCTTTTTTTTTTTGCTCTGACCTTATAAGGAGCCATTGTGATGGAACTGCAAACCACACCCCAGCCGTGATTGGTCCATTTCTTGATCTGACCTCATAAGGTGCCACTGTGATGCAATTGAAAACCACTCCCCAGCTGTGATTGGTCCATTTTTTTTTTTTGCTCTGACCTTTTAAGGAGCCATTGTGATGGAACTGCAAACCACACCCCAGCCGTGATTGCTCCATTCCTTGATCAGACCTCATAAGGTGCCACTGTGCTGCAATTGCAAACCACTCCTATATAAGATCCTGACCAGGCAGAGGTTTTTGTCCGTTATAGCCCAGGAAGCTGATTTGTGGTGACCTGTGGACTTGGACTCCTTAGCTTGTTTTGGCCTTTTTTTTTTTTTTTCGTTTTGTTATTTTCCATTTTTATTTATTTTTTTTCATTTTGTTATTTT